>WURV02154677.1:0-35803 GCA_011762755.2 Epimenia babai
TAAAGTATTTACGAGACTTTGACGAATGACCGGGCTGGGACTCGAACCCAGAACCAGCGGCTTAAAAGGCCGATGCTATTTCCTGTAAAACAAGGGAATCATGATGCGTTGTGGCGCATTTTGTGGCGCGTCTGCGCTTTGCCGATCTCGGGCAGCCGATCGATTGCCGCGACCTCGTCCTCAGGCATGCTGTGGGTGTAGAGCTGCATCGTCACCTGGATCGTCGTGTGATCCATCAAGGCCATAAGCGTCTTGGGGTGGACGCCCTGCCTCGCCATCGTCGTGCCGAACGTATGCCGCAACGCGTGGAAGTCTACGCCATCGAGATTGATCTTCGCGGCCTTAGCGTCGGCCTTCAGCATCCGAGCCATGTTCGTTTCGTTTGGCAGCGTGAACATAGGCAGCGACTTCAGTCGATGGGCCGCGAACTCAATCAGGTTTGCGAGCAGGTCGCCCCGCACTGGCTTGGGAGTCGTTCGCTTCTTGCCCACGCCCGCCCCACTGGCGTTGATCCACCCCTTGCGGTCTAGATCACCAACCGTCAGTCGGCGGATCGCCCCGGCGCGCAGCCCCGTCCGCAAGGCCAAGTGATAGAGCAGCGACCGTTCCGGGCCTGTCATTCTGTACCGCTCCGGCTGCTGGGCCGCGACTTTCAATAGAGCCGCCTGTTCTTTCGCGGTCAGCGCCCGGCGCTTCGACTGTGGACTCGGCACCGCGTCCGCCTTCGGCGATCGAGACTCAACCCGGATCGCCCCAAGCACGTCGCGGGGAGCGTACCCCGACCGCATCATCCACCGCGAGAACTGCTTCGCCGCTCGCAGGTAGTGCGCAAGCGTGGCCTCGGTCACTGTGTTCTTACGATTCCAGTCGGGGAGCTTCCCGTCGCGCCGCCAGTCCTGGATTACCTGCAACACGTGCTCGCCGTCGATGTCGTTCCAGAACTTGCATCCGGCGGCTTCAAAGACAGCACCGGCCCGCTTGCGTTTCATCGCAACATAAGCGTCTTCGCGCCCGCGATTCTTCAGCCCCTTCTCCCACATGTCGAGCTGGTCGCTGAGCGACTTTGACGCCGCGAGCCGGCGTTCGTCGATCAACCCCCACTCGGTCAGCTTCGACAAGCGAGATTTATCCAAGCTCTGCGCCCACTGGATGAGATCGTCGGATAGAGCCGATCCGGATGCCGCGTGGTCAACGATCGCCGCGACGTTGCGAGCCATCATTTCAGAGACACGCTTGCTGCGAGCCATTCTGAGCTTACGGACCATCCCCCGGTGGCATCGGAACCGGCACCACCACGACGCACCATGTTTAAAGAGGTTCATGTCTCTCATGCTAACGTCTCCGGCGTCGATTCAGCCAGTCTTCAACGTCATCAACGTGCCAGAGCTTCATGCGATCGCGGTCGATTGTCGGGCTTGGGAAGCCCTCCTCGCTCGCCTGGGCCCATCGCCTGACAGTGCTTTGAGAGAGCCCGGTCATTTCCGATATCTGTTTGGTACCTATGAGTTTGCGTTCATATTGTCGTTGGGCATCTGACATTTGCTTAGTCCTCCCAGAACCTCAGCTGGTTATCGTTTGATGAGTCTGCGCCGCTAGGTCGCCCCGCTTCCATTACCTGCCCCCACGCCTCGCCGATCGTCTTCAGATGCAGATCGACCGTCTCGATCACGCTCGGGTGTATCTGGTCACCTTGGGCCACGCGATCGGCGACATGCCTGGCCCGGATCACGATGGCGTACAGGTAAACCGTCATGTCCGCGCCGACGCTGTTCGCCGGGCCGATGATCGGCGCGGCGGGGTCGCCGAACTGGACCGGCCGCGTTCCCGGTGGCGTGCTTGGACCGTTCGAGAACTTCACCGGCGGGGGTGGCGGTGGTGGTGGTCGTTTCATAGCTGCTCATCCGCATCGACGTAAAGAGGGGCAGCGACCTTATACGCGCTACCCGCCAGCTCGAACGCTTGATCCTCGTCCATTTCGTCAAACACTTTGTCCCGCCGATATGTTGCCGACTCCCCAGAAACATCCTCATACCCAACGGTAAATTCGGCGGTGTTGTCACGGCCTCCCACGTCGATGCGGATTGCAATGGCGGGATCACCTTCATCGCTCTGCGTTGTGCGGACAAGAACCTGACCGTAGGTCTTATGCTGGAACAGTTTTGCAAACACTGGCTTCATCTCGATCACTCCTGCCCTTCCGGGCGGTTGGGGGTTGTATATCTCTCGCGCTTCATAGCTGCTCCAACTTGTATGCGTTGTTCCCGTGGAATCCTGTCGCGCGACGGACGATCCAGTCGCCGACCGGGCGGTCGATGAGTTTGCGTAGTTGCCATCCGATCGCCGATGCGCGGGCGTGCGCGTTCGGCTTGGCGAGCAGGTAGTCGAAGACCTGGGCCGTCTCAGCGATCGTGACCGCTTCGTTCGCACCGATGGGGTTGCTGTAGTGGGTATTCCACCACGACCGGACGAACGCCTCGGTTTCTTCACTCGACGTATCTGAGTTTTCACGCCACGCTTCGACGTTGTCCCGCCACGACGTGAATCCGCCGGTGTCGAGGATGCCGCCGACGACTTCGGACCAGTCGTCGAAGCCGCCCAGTCGCTTGCGCGAGCGGGGCGAGCCCTGCCGCTTCCAGTGCTCGACCAGGCCGAGCAGGCACGACAGCAGCCGGGCGCGGTTGCTGTGGACGAACCCGGCGAGGTCGGGGTGCCGAAAGTCGTTGCGCGACTCGGGAGACGCATCGGCGGGTTGTAGCCGGATCGGCACGGTGCGCTTGACGATCTCGGCCGACGCCCGGACGTTGTTGCCGGTGGCGATGATCGTCTGGTACGCGGGCAGCTCGACCGCGAGCGTCTGCCCAAGCACGCGGCCGTAGAACTCAGTCGAGGTCAGCAGCGCCGCGAGGGTTGCCGAATCGACAAAGTGATTGATATTGTCGAACAGCCAGACCGTGTCGTCGCGCATGAGCATCGCGAGGACACGTTTTTCAAGCTCATCGTCACGCTCGGGCAAAACGCGCTGGGGCAGCTCACGGCCGAACAGCACGCCGCCGACCACGGTCTTCGCGAGCAGCGTCTTTCCTGTGCGTTCTAAGGGGGCCTGGATCAGGTGTAGCGGCGTTGGGCCGGTGAAAGCTCCCCGGATGATCGGGGTGAGCAACAAGCCGATGAAGTTATCCCGGTCGGCGTCGTCACGAAACGGGAAGTCGATCACTAGGTCTTCGAGTGTGGCGGCGGCGAAGTCGATATCCCTCTCAGCTTCGAGCTCGGCAAGTTCCGCCGGGGCGTCGAGGTACACGCCGTTGGGGTTCCAGCCGGGCGCTATCCGCTCGAAGCCCGGGCCGTAGCCGGGGTGTCGCAGGACGGTTCTGAGGTTGCGGACGCTGAGATCGCGGCCCAAGGCGTCGAGGATGCTTCGTGCCATCGTCGGCGATACTTCGACCTCAGACGCAACGGGCTCGCCCTTCAGGTCGCCCGACTTCGCGACCGACCACTTCCGCAGCCGGGCGGCATCGGCGACTAGGCGACGGACGCGGTCGGGCGTCAGGGCGACGAACCGTTTGCCGCGGTGCGTTTCGCCCTCGTCGCGCTCAACCAGCTCACCGGGAACCATGTCGCGGCGGCACAGCGAGGGGCCGTTGATGCTGCGGATCGCGGCATCGTCAGTTTCGGACATGCGGACGTGCCGCTTGGTCCAGTCGGCGAAGACGTGATTGCCTGGAGCGAGGATGAACGTCTCGCCCTCCCCCGCGCCTTGCCCTGTCGCGTCGTCGGGCTTGGGCTCGATGGTGATGACTGTATTGCTGGCGGGCTTCTTCGGCTCTGGCCGCGTGCGAACGACGCGGGGCTTGTCCCGGCCGCTATCTAGCCCCGACCGGATCGTCGCGTTCGTCTCGTGTGCGTCGAGCCCAGCAGCACGGGCCGCGCCGGTCAGCGCCGCGACGACCTCCGCGTCGCTGAGGTAGCCCCCGCCGACAAGCTGGCCCAGGTTGAACGCGGCAGTGTTGAGCGTGTGATTGCGCGTGCCCTCGCCAGCGGTGGCAACGGCATCGACCTCGGCGGCGATTGCGCGCTTGACGTAGACCTTGGCGAGCTGTGAGTCGGCGACGGCGGCGGCGGGCGGCTCAGCGCCGGGGGATGGTGGAGGGACTGGCCGGGACTTCTTTAGGATTCTCCGAACGGTGGATGCGGACACCCCCAGCGCCTCGGCGATCGCCCGCTGCGACTCGCCCGCTTCGTGCATCTCGATGGCACGGGCGTTCCGCGCCTCGATCGCTTCCTCGTACAGATCCTCAGGGAACGGCGCGAGCCCGACGTCCTCGGGCCGCAACCCTTCTGCCCACTGGTACACGTCGCCGGTGTCAGGATGAACCGAGCCGGGGAACACGACCTGTCCGCCGTCGCCTCGGATGTCGAGGGCTTCGTCGATCGAGCCCGCCGAGTTGCGAATCGTCCGGCCTTCGGGGTGTTTGTAGTACAGGTGCCAGCCCGCCCGGGTCTTGACCGTCGCGGTGCGTGGGAAGTCCACGAACCCCCGCGGGCATCCCGCGTCAAGATCGACGACACTCACGCCTGATATCGCTCCGGTGCGTAGCCCGACATTGCCTGACGCGGCCCAAGACATGACTTCGTCCAGCGTGGCCGGCGGTAGCTTCGTCCAGTCGTCTAACTTGGGCCGCTTCCCCGCGAGCGGGGTGAACTGCCAGCCGTAGCTATGGGCGAGGGTGACTTCGTGTTGCAAGTCGGGGGCTGTGCTGCTCAACACCCACCCCCATCCAGATCAGCCGCGATCACGCGCTCAACGTCTTCGTTGCATCGCGCTACGGTGTAGACCCCGTGCTTGCTCAGGATCATCCGGCCGAACGCATCCTGCATCGGCGACGTACGGCCGTCCTCACGCTTCACTTCGATCTCAAGGCGTCGCCCCGTGGGCAGGATGCCCGTTAGGTCCGCCTGGCCCTTGATGCCGAACTCGACCGGCCGAGCGGCGCGGAGCGTGGAGAGTGCCCGTTGTGTGTCGCCTGCGGCCAGCTCGCGGATCGCCTGCTTGACGACGACCAGCGGGACGGCCGAGCCGACGTTCGCACGCCAGAGCCGCATGCGCGGGTCCGTGCCGAAGCGGCGGAGGATGTCGTTTTGGATTGTCTTTTCGGGTTTCAAGCGTGAGTCGTCCGTGACTAAAAGGGGATGTAGTCGCCGTCTTCGTCCGTGGTGTCGATCGTGGCCAGTGACGGGGGCTCGACCTCATCCTCATGCCCCACGCCGAGCCGCTGTAGCTCCCGATTCCGTTCGGGCGTGGTGTGTTCCAGGTGGGCAGGGTTGACGCACTTCGGGTTGAGGCAACGGTGATGCACCTGCATCCCCCACGGGATCGGGCCGTTGAACAAGGCGCAGCTCGCGCGATGGGCGTACAGCATCTTGCCGTTGAGCCATATCGCGGGGTAGCCTTTGCCGACAACACCACCCACCCACACCCAGCATTCGGTCTTGCGATCGACCTCGACTCGCTCAAGGAACCGGCGCAAGAACCCCACATCGGGCGTCACGGTCAGCTCATCCGGTGGGCGCATGTGCGTCGTCACGCCTTCACCCTCCCCACTGGCCAGACGCCGAAGAACTCTCGGTAGCGATGCTGGACCCAGCCGGGCTGGAAGCCCCGACCGAGGCACAGGCGCTTCAGGTGCTCGTACACGCGGCGCTTGTTGTCGATGGACTTGTCGCGAGGGTCGGCGAGTTCGCCGCCAACGATGATCGGGTCAGAGTTGAAGCGGGCCTTGTACCGTGCGATCACCCACGCCCCGCCGTAGTTGTGTCGCACGGCCTGCGTCTTCAGCGCCTCGAAATACTCCCGCCGAAACTCGTGGTCATCGGCCCCGTAGCGGACCAGTTTGCCGCGGATCACCTGTACGATCTCATCGCCGTCGCGGGCCTTGCGCGAGACTTCCATGCCGCACGCCGGGCACGCGTCGGCCGTCATACCGAACAAGAACGCACATCCCTCGCACCGGCGCAGGCCCAGGGCCTCGCCGGGCTCGGTGCCAACGCGGTCGTCGAGGGTGTAGTTCAACCGCCGCGTCACGGCCCCGTGGCGGTGGTGGTTGCCCGCGTGGTCGAGGACAATCGCCCGCGTCTTGCCGTAGATGTGGCGCATCACCCGCCCCACCGTCTGGATATGGATATTCAGCGACGCGGTCGGCCGGGCGATCACAACGCATTCCAGCGACGGTAAATCCCATCCCTCGGTGAGAATCAGGCAGTTGCACACGACGCGCGTCTCGCCGGACCTGAGCCGGTCGAGGATCGCATCGCGCTCGACGGTGGGCGTCGAGCCGTCCACATGCTCGGCGGTGACCCCGGCGGCGTTGAACGCCGCGGCGATGGCCTTGGAGTGTTCGACGTTCACTGCAAACACCACCGTCGTCGCGTCGGGGGCGTGGGTCTGCCACTCGGTGACGATGTCGCCAAACAGCTTCGACGTGTCGAGGGCTTCGGCGACCTGCTTAGGGTCGAAGTCGCCGGCCTTGAGCCCGACGCCGTCGAGGTTCATCGACGGGAACGAATACACCTCGGGCCGGTGAAGTGGCCGGACGTCGCAGGGTTCCTCGCCCGGCAACGCGACAAGGTCCGCCACCTGGGCCGCGACGACGATCTCGCCGAACACGTCGCCCAGCGATCGCCCGTCTAGCCGGAACGGCGTCGCGGTCAGCCCCACCACTGGCACGCCCAGGCCGAACACCTGAGCGTAGGACGCCGCCCGGGCTCGGTGGGCCTCGTCGATCACGGCGGCGTCCACGGGCGGCACCTCGCGACGTGCGAGCGTCTGGATCGACGCGACTTGCATCTGTGCCGAGTAGTCCACCGGCTCGCCTGCCCGGATGATGCCGACGCTGAGCCCGAGGCACGCAAGCGACGCCGCCGCCTGGTCGATCAACTCGCGGCGGTGAGCGACCCAGAGCGTGCGGCCGTTGAGCCGCCTGACCAGCTCCGACGCCATGAACGTCTTGCCCGCGCCCGTCGGCGCGACGAGCACGGGGTTTTTGTGCAGGTTGCGCACGACGCCGCGTATCGCTTCGGATTGGTAGGGGCGGAGGTTCATGCTTGGGCAGCGACCTCCGCCAGCCGCCGTTTGGTCAGTTCGATTTGAGATTCCCGGATGTCGATGCCGATGCTGCGGCGGCCATGGCGCATGGCCGCTTCGTTTGTCGTGCCTGAGCCGCAGAACGGGTCGCAGACGATGCCACCTTCGGGGCAGTACGTTTGCACCCACCACTCGGCCAGCTTCAATGCAAACGGCGCTTCGTTTTCGTTCGCGAGGGGGTTGCCCATATTCCCGCCGCCGACCGCGCCAACGTCTATCACGTCGGTGACGATGTTCCGCCCCGGCTCGATCTTCCGGCCATCGCTAACGCGGCTACCGTCCCGTTTACGGTTACTCATCGCCCCGCCGCGAGCGTACTTCGCCTGTGTCCCGCACGCCTTCAGGTCGGCATAGCCGAGCTTCTTGTCTTTATGGATGGCGCAGACGATCGGCTCGTAGATATTGCGTGGTTTCTTGGACGCCCCGCCGCCATTGGGCGTTCCGTAGCGGACGTACAGGCCGCGCCACACCGTGTGGCCGAGGTCGTCAAGGGCGATGCTCAGCCGCTCGGGCGAGAGCGAGTAGCGACCCTTCGTCGTCGTGCCGTTGACCACCCAAGCGACGAGGCCCTTGCTAACACGTAGATGCTCGACGAATCGGGGTGTCGCCCATTCGGCCCAAGCAGCGGCTCGCTTGTTGAACTTCAGCTCGGCGTACTCTCGGGCGTTGTCGTACGGCGGCGATCCGAGCACAATATCCACGCTGTCGTCGGCGAGCGGCAGGTTGCCGGCGTCGCCGCAGATGAGTTGGGGGGTTAGGGGGTCAGTCATGTTGATTGCTCCGTGAAGTATTGAAGACGCCGTCCAATCCACAGCAGCTTTTTCGTTGCCATCGCATTGCCTAACGCCTTGTAGCGCGGGCCGTCCTTCGCGGGCTTGCCATGGGTATGGGGAACGAGCGTGAAGTTGGGAGGGAAGCCCTGTAGCGCCTCGCACTCGCGCGGGGTGAGGCGGCGGACGGTCATGCCGTGCCTGACGATCTGCTGCGTTTGGTCGGTGTTGCAGTTCAGAGCGGCGGTTTTGTCGCCCTGCTCCATCACGCCCGATTTTCCCGAGGTTCGGTAGGCGACGAACGGAACACCGCCGCCCTCGTTGTGCCCTGTGCGCAGGGTACCCATCGGGCCTACGTTGCTGCCGTGGCACTGATAGGCCACGACCGGCGTTCCCCGGCCCGTGCCGTCCTCGCTGGCATCGTGGCCTTCGGCTGTAAGGGTGTGGGTGGTGTCGCCGGTGATGCAGACGGCGGGTGGGTGAGCCCCGGCAGATAGCGGATGGGATGGATCACCCGGCTTCGGGTTACTGCGGTTGTGCTTGCTCGTGACCTGCGTGGTATCGAAGCAAAGAGGGCCTGGGACAAACAGCCCCGCACCGCCCAATGCGTGTTGATCTTCGAGGCCCTGCTTGTCGCCGAAGTGAGCGTTCAGGGTCGGGGCCACTTCTGCGGGCCACCTTCGGCCTTGGTGTACCGCGTGCTGCTTGCTGGCCTGTAACGTGAACATCGGGTCGCCCGGCTGGCCTACGCCGATTCCGCAGGCGGCGTCTTCTGTCGAGCGACCTGTTCGAGCGCCCGCTTCAAGGATGGGGGTAGCTCCCGCCCCCGCTTCTCGGCTCGGCGCAGAATCCCGGCGCACGCCTTCGCACTCAAGTAATACTTTGGCGGGATCGAATCCGGTGGATCCAACACGGACGACAACGAACACACGCTTGCGGCGTTGGGCCAGTCCGAAATATTGGGCGTCCAGAACTCGCCACGCGACTGCCGCTTTGGGTCCATATGCAGCACCCGCACTGAGCCACCGTCGCTTTCCGTCACTCGGCACCAAGGGCTGTCGGGCCCCGATGATGCCCGCGAGGAAGCAGCCGAACGGGTTGTCCGGTTTCGAGAGGACGCCGGGGACGTTTTCCCAAACGGCCCATTTGATTGAGTCGCATCCATGCAGAATCTCCACGAATCTAAGGGTGAGTTGGCCGCGATCGTCGGCCAGTGAATTGCCAAATCCCGCAACGCTAAACGCCTGGCAGGGTGTGCCTCCGACCAGCCCCTCGGGGTTCAAGTCGCGGGCGCGGGCGATAAAGTCTTCGGCGGTGATGTCGCCGAGGTTCGGCACGTCCGGGTAGTGGTGACGCAAGACAGCCGATGGGAACTTCTCGATCTCGGCGAAGCCCGCAGGGGACCAACCGAGCCGCGTCCACGCGACGGTCGGGGCGCAAATGCCAGAGCAGACAGACAGGTATCTCATCCCACCACCACCCATCCAACCGCCAGCCCGACCACGGCCACGATCACTAGCCCCCACACCCACGCGACCACGTTGCCACGCCCGCGCCCCGCCATGTCCCACGGGTCGCGGCCCTGACCGCCGCCGACCACCGGAACGGGCAGCATGGACCGCCAGTCCGCGCACAGCTCATCAAGTGCGTCGGTGATACATGCGTGCTCCTGGAACTCGAACCCGCCGTCGAGCGTGGCTTCCGCCATGCGTCGCGCTTCGGCCCTGAGCCCCTTGGCGTTCGCGCGGATGATCCTCGCGATGGTTTGCGCCTCGTCTTTTGTAATGTGCTGCTTCATAATGACCGCCGCAGCGCGTTAGCGCGGCGCGGCCTGTGTGTGGTGAGCTAGAACGGGATTTCGGCGTTGGCGACGGTGTCCCAATCCTCGGCGGTGAACTCCGCCTCGGGCTTACCGATCGTCTCGACCACCTTGTTCCACGCCTTCACGTCGGGCGTTTCGTTGGGCGACAGCTCAACCCAACGAGCCCAAGCGGCGTCCTTCGTGGTGAACTTCTGTTCTCCTGTCGGGGGGTCTGCCGTCGCGGTGGCCGCGGCGGGCGGCGCGGACGACGTGGCAGCAGGTGGCCCAGCGGGAGAAGCAGCAGGTGGCGTCACGGGCTTGCTGCCTGCCGGGGGTGTGGGCGGCGTGGGTTGCTTCGCGCCAGCACCAAGGGCCCGCATCTTCGCGCCCAAACGCATGTCGAGCTCAGCGGCGGCGGTCGAGTTGACGTTGCCGATGCCTCGCCCTTCATGGTCGAAGTCGTTGATCCAGTTGGCGCGGAAGCGGGTTTTGCCCTTGTATTCCTCAGAGCCGACATTCACCTGGCACTCGGGGGCGTTGGCGGCGAACGCCCCGCTCTCAATCGACACGAACGACCCGTCCCAGCCAAGGACGTTGACGATGTCCCCGACAGTGCGTTCGTTGGCCGTGCCGTCCTTCTTGACGACGTAGAACACGCCATCGACCTCGATGTCGTACTCGCGCCAGTCCTGCCACTCGTCACCTGCCTTGGCTTCGAGGACTTGAAACTGAATGCCGATGCCGATCGCGCCGGAATCTTCCTTGCGCACTGCGGCCTCGACGACCTTGACCCGAAAGTCACCTTCACGATCAATCTTCGTTCCCATTGGTTTTTCCTTGTGTAATGGGGTGGGGGTGGTAAATGCCGCAGGCAGGAATCGAACCTGCACAGGTCGAGTTAGAAGCTCGGTGCCCATCCGTTGGGCGACTGCGGCGTTGCCCCGGCCAAGGCAGGTTGGGTTATGAGCCCGTTGCCTGGCCGGGGCGTGGCATCGTCTACGCTGGCACGCCGAACAGCCGCGTCCACAACTCGGCGCTACCCTCGGCGTAGGGGATCACGCCCGACAGCGTTCGCGACTTCGCGACGTGGGTCGGCATTTCCTGCGTGTAGATCGTTCGGGTGCCGACCCCCTTGGCCTTGCCCTTCGTGACGTCGATGTCGTAGAGCATCGCGAACATGTGGTCAGCCCACTCCTTCACGCGCTCGCGAAGTGAGTTTTTGTCGGAGTGGTACAGGCGGGGCTCGAAGCGGTAGAAATCCTCGCCGCCGGGGTTGGGCACCTTGGCTTTCGTCTCATGGCAGATCAGGACCACGTCACGCCCAGCCCGGATGTGCGAGTCCAGCGCGGAGAGGAATCGCAAGAAGCCCTCGTACATGGCTCGGTATCCCTTGCCGTAGCCACCGTCCACGTTTTCGAGCTTGTCCACGTCCGCTTTGCGGCACATGTCCGCGGCGATCAGATCCTCGACCTTCGACGCCGAGTCGATCACGATCGCGTTGAACTCCGACACGACGTCCGACGACAGCGCGCCGACCAGTTCGTCCAGCGTGTCGAGGTCACCAGCGCCGATGCGGGCGACATCCATATCCTTCGTGCCGTCCTCGACGTCAAGGAACAACGGCTCACGGCCCACCTGGGCGAGCAGGCCACACAAAGTGGTCTTGCCGATGCCGCCGGTGCCATAGAGGACGATGCGCCGCCCGTCGCCCTCAACGCGGCCGCGTGAGACGGCGAACGACTTTGAGCCACTGCGGGGCGGGGCCGTCGCGGGGCGGGGTTTGTTCGCTGCGGGCGGCGGGGTCGGGCGAGTGGTGCGTGGTGGAGCGGATGCGGTCATGGTGATGGGTTCCTTGTGTGGGGTGTGGTGTGCGTATATGGGCTGCGCCTACCGCTCAGGCGCTGTCAACTCAGGGTGGATGTCCTCGACGATCTCGAACCCGTCCGGCAGGCGGTCGCGGGGGTCGATGCCCTCGAAACAGAGATCGAAGTATTCGCAGGGGTACGGCTTGAAACACGCCGCCGTGTTGCGGTAGTGACGGCCGTTGTTCGCGGCCTCGCCGATGGATTTCTGCATGTCCCACAGCTCGTAGCGCATCTCGTCGATGTCGCTGTCGAGGCGGGGAATCTCGCGCCGCTGGTAGTAGCGCTCGGGCTGATCGATGATGTCCTCTGTGAGCCGTTCGCCGTACTCTTGCGGCGTCTCCGGCCGCGTGTGCAGGACGTAGCCGAGCTTCGTGTCGGCGGTCTGGCGGGGCTTGCCCTGCTTCGTCATCACCCGCTCGCCGTTGGCGTCGGTGACGACCTTGTCGCCGTTCTCGTCAAGCTCAGGGATCGCACGGGGCTTGATCGTGGGCTTGCGGATCACGTCGTAGATCACCGTCTGCACGTCGTAGCCGAGCTCACGGGCGGCGAGGTAATACAAGCTGATCTGCTGGTCGATCCGCAGGCGACGCCAGTAGTCGGCCCCGTCGTCGTCGATGGGCTCGGAGCAGGTCTTGTGCTCGACGATCGCGACACGCTGCGCGTCCTCGTCGAGACGGGCGATCTTGTCGATCTGGCCCGCGAGCCGGTACCGCGTCGATGCGCCGCTCGTATCGGGGTTCTTCAACGGCAGTTCGAACGATTGCTCAGTCGCCAGATACTCCGTGACACCAAAGCCGCCGTAGTACCAGAAGTAACCCGCCAGCAGACGTAGCGTCTTCTCTCGCTCGATCTGCCACTCATAGACCTGCTCGTCGGTCTTCACCCACGCGGGCAGTACGTCATAGCCCTCGGCCGCGACAGCGAGCGCATCGGCCTCGGACTTGCCCTGGGCCCGCACGTCGAGCCCGTGATGGATCGCACTGCCAATGCGGAGCGGGGCGGATGTCCTCGCCCGCCGAACGCCTAGTTCGTAGCGGAAGAAGTGTTTCTTCCGGCACGTCTTGAAGCAAGTCGTGCGCGAGTGCGTGAGTACGTTGAGGCCAATGGTGGTCATGATGCTTTCTCTGTCTGAAAGGTTCGAGCCCGCAACACCCGTCGCGATGAATGCAGACCCGAACCGGAAAGCCGCAACGGGGGGCGGCGTGGACGGTTAGGTTTTGTCGATCGTGACCCACTCCATGCGGACTTCGATCACTTCGTCCGCGTAGCGTGGGCGGCGGACGATGTACCGCTGTACGCCCTGCTCGTCGGTCTTCGTGCCGGTCACAACGCACCGCTCGTAGCTGTCGTCCGGCCAGTGGATACTTGCGGGCTGTTCGATGGGTGTGGATGTCATCGCTGGTCCGCCTGTGTGGTCGCGTAGTCGTAGATGTCCCTGCTGTGGGGCTCGTCCGGGATGCTGGAGCGCCCGATGCCAGACGGCACGCCGCCCCAGCCGTCGTACACCTGCCGCCAGTAACGATCCGCCGCGTCGAGCGCTTTTGCCCAGCTATTGGGGTGAATGCGGGCGGCGAGCTGGCCGAGCTGCGCGTCGCGCTTGATCGGCATGGTCTCGATCTCGTAGCCGTGATCGCGTAGCGTGTTGATCCGCTTGAGGATGCCGCCCTCTGTCCCGCCAATCGTCTTCGCGATCGAGCGGAGCGAGATCAGCGTGCGTGGGTTCAGGCAGCACAAGACTTCGTGCGCCGGGCTGTACGCCGGGTGTGTGCGGTCTACTGGGTCGAGTTGTGTTTCGCGTGGAATCATGGTGATGGGTGTCCCGTGTTGGTGACGGGAGAAGTATCGGGGTGAAAATCGCCGTACTCGCCGTACACATCGCCGTAGTGCGGCGATGCGATTCGAAAACGCCTAGATATAAAGGGCGAAATCGCGAAAGAAAAAATCGCCGCACCTTCACCGCACTACGGTGATGGCGGGAAATACTTGCGAGATTCGACCTTGAACCCCAAGACACGGAGCGGCTTGCCTGCGCGGAAACGGTTGGTCACACCGTCTCGCCCGACCTCGTGGTCGTAGCGACTCAGCGCGGCATCTTCGATTTCCGTGCGGGTGAGTCCTGGCCGATCGCGAATGATCTCGCTCAGAATTTCGTCGAGCGGGGAGAGCTTGACGGTCCCCTCTGGCTTGATCGCCTTTCGGCACGCGTCGAGCGGAAGCGCCAGCGTCAACGATCGCCCCCCCTGGACCGCCTCGCGGACCAATGGGGCGGGCACGGCGTGCTGAATGCCCCATGCGTCGGTGACATGGACGAAATCAACGGCAATGCTTGGCGGGCCCCCGGGGGCGGGAGTATGATGATTCGGCATTGAATCTGTTCCTGATCTTTAGCGAGGGATGGTCGGATTTGATGTGGACCCATGGCCCCTGCTGGCTGCAACCAGCGGGGGTCTGTTTATGCGCGTGGCGACGAACGCCGGCTATGGCGGCGGGGTGTGGGCCTGGGGGTTGACTGGGAGCCGGAAGTTTGTAAAGATAGCTTCTGTCATCGGGACTGCTTCCTTGCACGAGAGTTCCGCTGATCCAGCCCTGCTCGCCGCTCCAACGGTTCGCGGGGCTATTTTTTCGGGATGTCGCCACGATATAACCGTTCGGCTATATGGAGTCAAGCGGGTCAGTTTTTTCCACCGATCATAAACGGAGTGAACGTGGACCTGTCTCAGAAAATTCGAGATGTGATGGATCACCAAGGTCTTTTGCAAGAAGACCTCGCGCGAATGACAGGCATGAAACAGTCGTCGATCAGCCGAGCGCTGGCCAAGAACTCCAGCCCAAAGCTCGTCACCATCGAGCGTATCGCCGACGCCCTCGGCTACGACCTCCGCCTCGTCTCCCGCTCCAAACCCGATCAATAATCCAGCCATCATTCACCTCACTAGCTCCACGCCGGGGCAGTATTTTCCCATACACAAGCCGAACATTCAATCCCCATGCTCTCCGCGTGGATAGTTTGTCGCCATCACGCACCGCGCCCACCGGAACCGCCCCTGAGTGTCCAGAATTCCGAGCAAACACTTTTCCCCACACCGCCCGCCAGCGGTGGATATTGCGGGGTGTGCGCACAACCTCGTAACATTCGACCATGCCTGACCCCGCCCGAGACGCCGCCGAGGCCCTGCTCGCCGACATGACCTTTCAAGGCGTTGACGCGTCGCTGACGGTCCAAGGCGGCGACGTGATAGCCCGCGCCATCGACGGCGACGACACCCACATCGTCACGCGCGATGACGGCGACACGTTCGCCGCGGTAGCCGAGCTGGCCCGCTGGCTGGGGTGGGAGCTTGAAGGTGACGACATGGGCGGATAGGTTGGACTATCACCACACCGGGAGCATCACCATGAGAATCATCGTCACCATCCTGCTGTTCGCCGCACTGGGTTCTGTTGCATGGGCGCAAAGCGACGAACAAATTACTAGCGAAACGTGGGATCAATACTTTGAAGCGGAGGCGGAAGCGACTGTATTATTACTCGAGGAGAAGACATTGCGATCCAGGGAGGTTAGGGATGAACTCCGCCAAGTCCTACGTGATTCCAATCTCTCTCGTGACGAGCGGCGCAGCAAGGCTGAGTCGCTGCGTGAAGAACGCGACCAGTGCCTAGAAGACATTGAAAGCATCGAGCAGGGACAACTTTTCGGAAAGCCGCGGCTGGTTTGCCCTCCAATAGAGCCGCATGGGATCGGATACTTGATTTTCCCGACAAACTCAAACCCCGTTATTTCTGAGTTGATCGGCGACACACAAGCGGTTTTTAAGGTCAGCTCGCGCGTCATGTTTCATGGCCCTCAAGGGCAACCCACGGGAATCAGGACGGTTGAGTCTTCGCCATTTTTAGTAACCAACGAGATTGATCAGGTGGAAACCGCTCGCGGCCTACATCCCTCCATCGAAGGGCTGTTCTTTGTGGGGGAGGCGTATGAGCTTTTCGGCGATCGTATCCCGCAGGTTGTTGCGGTAGATGCTGATCTTGATGCAGAGCGAGCCAAATGGCGGGCACGATCTGAAGGGGAATCAATGCCCGATTCTGGCGAGTAGCGGTAGCGACGCCGAGGAGCTCGACGCCGAGAACGATCGGCTTATGGACTTGATCGGGAGCTAGGGACGAGGACAGCAGCACCTAGCATACACCGATCAACCCTCCAGATTTCATGATGTATGCTGTATCCATGCCGAGGCGGATGCACGTGTTCATTGACGAGTCGGGGACCAGCCAAGGCAGGTATCTTGTCATTGGGGGGATTTGGGTTCCGCACGAATCAATAAGCATTCTGCGAGACGAGATTGCCGCATGGCGAGGCGAAACGCGCCAGCGAGGCGAGTTCAAGTTCGTGAAATCTGGCGGCTCTAAGAGTGTCGATCGATACAAGTCTTTCGCTGGGTTTGCTCTGGATAACCCCGCCATCAACTACCACTGCATTGTTGTTGAAAAGTCGCGGCTAGACCACAAAACGTTTTCCGATGGCGATCCAGAAACGACTTTCTACAAGATGATGTTCCTACTACTGAGCCGCAGAATGACCACAGATAAGATCTATCACATAACGGTAGATCAGCGCAGCAATCGCCAAGGGCGACGCCTGGAGACTCTGAGAAGCAACATCGACTCGTGGTTCATGCGAACCGGCCGTCTGTGGGACGCCCCAATTGGGTCGCTTGAGCCGCGAGATTCAAAGAAGGATGATCTTCTGCAACTCGCCGATGTCCTGACGGGCTGTGTAGCTCGAAAGTGGAACTTGGGCGCGACAGAGAACCCCAAGGGCCAGCTCGTTTCATGGCTTGAAGCTGAACTGGGTCGCCCTTTGGACTTGAACACCAAGGCACACACCTGGAACATGGGCGTGTGGCATTGGGTCCCAAACAAGCCCCTAATATAAAAGATGACGGCCCGATCGCTCCTATCCTCTTGCGAGGCAACCGTTGCATAAGCGACGGGGTTCGAGGGCGACCAGGCCGGCAGCTACAGTATACGTATCGGCTGTTAGGGCGTCCAAGGTTTTGTCCGTTTTCTGTCCATTTTTTGTCCGCTTTCCGTCCTGCCTTTGTCCCCCGTCCCTGTGGATAACTCCCCGCCCGCCCCCTCAAAACCGCCCCGCTACCTTTTGCTACCTTTTGCCAAAGGTAGCGGCTGTTTTCATACTTAGTGGTACTTATTCACCGCTTTATTCCCGCATTTGACACCATCTAACTACTTTGGGGAAGGCGCAGCGTACACCGCGCCACCCCCTGCGCCCCCCTCTGGCGATCTGGAATCGCGGGTGCGCCACCCTTTGCGCCCCCCTCTAACGATAGCGCCAGAGGGGGGCGCACTCAGCACCATGTTAGGGGCGCACCCTTGATTCCAGCGAGATAGAGGGGGGCGCAAAATCGGGTGCGCCCCCCTTTGCGCCTCGGGTAATAACCCTAGAGCGTTCATAAGTCCTTATTTTTAGGTATACCTTTTCGAAAAGGTAGCAAAAGGTAGCGACCCCTAAAATCGCTCTTCACAATAGCGCCACCCCCCATTCTGCTACCTTCCTACCTTTGCTACCTTTACAGTGCTCAGCCACACAGATATTTTTTTCGGTGTTAGGGTGTATCAAAAACGAGCGGTACACCGTGAGTAAAATTCTCTGTATGGGGGAGTAGGCCAAAGCAAGCAAGCTAGCAAAGGTAGCGGAGCCGCCTCAGCAGACTTGTGGAAAACTCCCCTGCCGGCCCCTCAGAATTTACCTATTGACTTTACTCCCCCACCCCCTCTACACTCCGCCCAACGGGACGCCCCTCCGGGCGTTGATTCGAAAACCCACACCTGTCGCAGTTCGGCTAGCCGACCCTGCTGTCCCGTTCACACGCACAACCTGACGCCGACACACTCGATGCGTACATCGCAGGCGAACAGTGGGTGCCTGTACCTGGGTACGAGGATTTGTATCAGGTATCTGATCACGGCCGAGTCCGCTCGCTGGATCGTCGTGTATGGAATGGCCGGGTTTATTATCTCAAGCCGGGTCGCGTTCTGCGTAAGGTATCGAATGGCAATGGTTACCTGACAGTCTGCTTGTCTCGTGATGGTGAAGCCGCAAAAAAGTACGTCCATCGAATCGTATGTTCTGCATTCAATGGCGATTGCCCTTCGTCGATTTATGAATGTGCCCACAATAACGGCGACAAAACAGACAACCGCCCTGCCAACTTACGATGGGCAAGTCACGTTAGCAATTGCGCCGACCGGTTCGCACACGGTACGCAGGTGTGCGGACAGTGCCATTGGGCATCAAAGCTGACCGAAACGATTGTGCTTGAACTGCGGCATGCATACCGCATGTCTGGGATGTCGTTCTCGAAACTAGCGAATCACTTTGGCATTACAACCATGACCGCACATCGCGCGATCCGTGGCGAAACTTGGGCCCATGTACCAGGAGCCGTGCGATGATTGGTACTTCTTCTGGCGACACCATCGATCTCGCCATCCATCAGATTGGCCGCGTGATGCACTCTGCAGTGAGGCCGCGTGAGCTGCACCCCTCGAAGAACAACCGGGTATGGGACATAGAACTGGCTGAGCCCTTGTATGTCTTCTTAGGCGATGAGGTGCATGTCGTTGGAGCGGGATTCATGTTCGACGGGGCCAGCATCCGCTACCGGTGGATCAACGGTCTGATTCCGAGGTACGGCCGACTGGAGTTGATCGCCGCTGCCGTTCATGACTGGTACTACAGCAACGGCCGACACATGATCCCCCCTGAGGTTGCTGATCAGCGGCTGTGGTGCGATCGCTTGTTCCACCAGATACTCATTGATGCCGGCGCTAACTTTGCCCGCGCTGGCGCGGCTTATCGTGCTGTCCGCATGTTCGGGGGCGTTCCCTGGGATGCGGGCACCAAGAAGCGCAACGGACACCGCTACCAACCCAACCCCGGAGATATTCGATGAGACGCTTATTCGCGTTCGTACTGTCGTTTTGCCTGCTCGCCCTCGGCGGCTGCGCCGTCCACGTCAACAAGAGCCAGCACGTCTACGTCTACCCCGCCGACGACGAGGGCGACATCAATGTCAACCAGGACGGCGTATGGACCTCCGACAACACGGCTGAGCAGCTCCTCGAAGGCCAGGCCGATGTCGGCTTGAACGTGCCGCTTCCGTAACCCCGCGCATGGACCGCACCCCGTGGGCACGGACGCCCCTCTGGATCGAAGGATCACCGCATGACCAAGCAGCAAGCCAAAGACGGACTGAGCAAGTGGGGCCCGACGATCGTGTCGGTTGGCCTCACCCTGCTGATACAGGTCATCGCCGTCGCTTACCTCGCCGGCCAGTTCGGCCAGAAGCTTGAAGACCACGATCACCGGATTGAACGGGTCGAAGACCGGCTCGACCGCAGTCCACTCACTCGCCACAACGCCGGCGGCTCGTAGCCACCACGCCCGGCGCGTTGCACCCCGGGCCCGGCCGGATGTGGACCCGGGATTTTGAGAAACACCATGCGACGACTCCCAACCATACCTTACGCCATCGCATGCGGCTTAGTCGCGTGTGCTGTGGTATTGGTGCTATGGCAGGGCATGGCCGCTGCGATGGCTCAAGCTGCGACGACGCTCCCTACCGACGCCGAGATCGCCCAGCAGCAGCGTGACCTCCGCGATGCGTGCGAGCAGCGACGCAAGGCCGCACAGGACGCTGGCGACGACGAGGTCCGGCAATACTGGCTGGTTCAGCGACGGATGGTCGAGGCGATGATCTCCGCCCGCGAGCTGCGGCGATCCGCCCCGGCCGTGACGCCCGAGCCCGCTCCGCCCGCCGTCGGCGCAACGCTCCGCGTCGATGCCGAGCCCGGCGAGATCGGGGAGCTGGTTCACATCGGCGGGGAGATCATTTTCCTCGCCAACGTTGCGCATGGCGACAGGATCATTGTGCAGTCCTGGCACACCGCGCCGGGTCAAGACGGTCAGCTCCTCACCGACTGGCTGACCGAGGCCGACGCGGCCAACCTCACGGTCTACGGTGACGCGTCGCTCGGTCACGTTCCCCACGCGTTTCGCATCACCGCCGAATCGCTGGCCAACCTGCCGCCAGGGCGTCACGTCATCCAGGCGTGGACGGTTTCGCAGGTGCTGGCCAACCCGTTCCATCGCGTCGGGAACATGCGGGTCTTGACGATCGACATCCCCGAGCCGGCCAGCATCCTCTACAACCACCACCCGGCCATGCTTGCCGCCTACCCAGGGGTGTTCGAGCGGTCGGAGGTCATCGTCGACATCGACCTGCGCGGGCGCGACCACACGGTGCAGGCAACGTCCGACAGTATCGACGTAGCGCTCGCCGGTGGGCATGAGGGGCGACTGCTGGGCAAGTTCGGCCGCGCCCAGGTGTCGCATAGCATGGTGCTGATCGACCGCGAGCCGCTGCCATATCGAGATCATCAAGTGCCGGTTTATGCCGAGCCGGTTGAACACCTGATCGCCGAGGCACGCACACGATACCCCGACGTGCGACTCTCACTGTATTACCACTGCGGCAAGTTTGAAGAGTTGCAGGTTGGCGAGAACCGCATTGACGAGGGCCACGGCTGGTGGACACTCCCGAGGAACATCGAGCGCATCGCTCGGCATCGGGCGACCATGGACGCGACGCTTGCGGCGTTCGACGTTGCAGGTCTCGACATCGACGCGATTACGCCCGTGTGTTACCAGTCTCGTGATTTCTATGGGTTGGCCGAGGATCGCCGCTACCACGCGGCCGACTGGCTGCCCCCGGTTCTCGAATACGCGCTGGCCACCGGCCATCCCGTCATCCCGATCGTCTGGCCGTGGTCGCTCGCTCCCGGCACGGACATCCCCGTTGTCGCTGACCCTGACGAGCTGCGCAGTATCTGCCAGATCATCCGCGACGCCGGTATCCGGCGGGTCATGGTGTGGATGCACGACGAGGCCAACTTGGCCGACCCCGGCATCGCAGAGAACATCGCCATTATTCGGGAGTTCTTTGGATGAGCCCCAACCTCACCCCACCAGTCAAGACAGCGGTCTACGACTTCGACGGCTCAGCCCAATCGTGGGCACGCACGTCGCCGACCGGCACCGTCGCCTACGACGCTACGGTTGACTCGCCCCACGGCGACGGCTCGCTCAAGTTCACCACCAACGGGAGCGGCGGTGCCTGCTTTTCTGACAGCCCAATCGGCTCGGCCGTGGACATGACGGGCAAATACCCGATCATTCTGCTTCGATGCGACGACTTCTCCCGCATCGCTTCGGTCACGTTGCAGGCATATGACACCACCAGCAGCCCGCTCGATCTGTACCAGTGGACGCCGACGAACATCATCAAAACCAATGGCGACTGGATTCAGATTGCGTTGTCGTTTAGCAATGTCGTCGAGGTGCAGAGCCCGACACGCTCGCCGAACAACCGTTTTCGCTTCCGCGTCATCGACAACGGAGGCGGCGAGGTCAATGTCTGGCTGGGCGGCGTGTTCCTCGCCGACGAAGCCGACGAAGGAAAGGTCGTCTTCGAGTTCGACGACGGGGAGGAAAGCGTCGGTGGGACCATCAAAACCATCATGGACGCGGCAGGCTTTGTTGGCACGGTCCCGATCATCCCGTCGCTGGTTGGCACAACCGGGGCGGTGAACTACACCACGCTGGCACAACTCCAGGCACTTCAAGCAAGCGGCTGGGACATTGTGGGCCACGACGTGGATGTCCTCACGGGCAAGACCCAGGCGGCGGCAGAGGCGCAGATTCGCGGGGTTCAGGACTACATGAAGGCCAATGGCCTGCGGGGTTGGCCTCACTTCGTCTACCCTGGCGGGCAACACGATTCAACGATTCTCGCGGCCGTAGCCAACACCTGCTGGTCAGGCCGCGCGGGGTCGGAACGCCACGAACCCCTGCCGCTCTCCGAGAAATACAGGCAGGGCGGGCTCGTCGTCCTCGACACCACGCCCGTCTCCACGATCACCACCGCGATCGACGCGGCGATAGCAAACAAGGATTTGCTCCGCGTCATCTTCCACCGGGTCAAGGCATCGCCGGGCGCAAGCACCGAGTATGCAACAACCAACTTCCAGGCCGTCGTCGATCACTGCACCAACAACTCGATCACGCCGGTGAATCTGACGAGTGTGTTGGGGGCTGCTGGCCTTGACCCCGCAGAAGTCCGCGAGGGCATGGTCGGCTCTGACGGCAATCTCAAGCCCTCCCTGGTCAACGACACTTACACGGGCGGCATCGCTTCGCCGAGCCAGCTACGCCCGTCTCTGGTCGATGCAGCAGGCAACCTCAAGCCATCGGTGGTCTACCCGGACGGGACGCTGAGGCCGGGGGCGAGGCGGGCGACATGAACTATCAACCGCAAGTGCTAAGGTCTCAGATCACGTATTGCCTAGTCGGCCGGCATGCAATTATTCACGACGGAAAGGGTGGGACTAAAACGATTCTGGCTTCGGTAGTACTGGACGATCCAGATACAGACGATGCGATTGTAGGCCGCGCTCAAAAAGTGGCGTGGCGACAATGCCTGCGCCGGGCTGCCAGCTCTGTAAATCGCCGGGCTGTTGTCTTCGCGCAGGCAGACCGGTGGAAGCGGTGGGCAAAATCAAAGGTTTGCTCGCTTCGTATTCGAGCAGCTCACATCGACGCATTGCAGACAACACCCCGCCAACGCTCTTCCAACCAGAGCCCGAAGACTTGGAAGCAAGCAAAGAGGCGTATGAGCCGTCAAGTAGAAAGTCGGCGCAGGCTTTACGAAAGAACGCCATGGCAGCGGTGGGCTCAAAATAGTGCAAAGAACCAGAACCGGAGGGCGGCGGCATACGCCAACACAACATGAGTAAATCCATAAAAGAATCTGAAATCCTTGATCTCATTGAGCGACAGGGCTATCGGTGTGGTTTGACCGGGTGGGAACTGACTCCTGAAACGGCCACGATGGATCACATCACCCCTCTTAGCTCTGGCGGCGAACACTCCATCGAGAACCTGATGGTCGTCCACGAGGATGTTAATCGGGCGAAGCACACGATGGGACTAGATGAGTTCGTGGCTATGTGTCGGGCTGTTGCCGAGCAAGCGATTTCGGGATAGGTCAAACGATCTTTACGGCAATGAAACACGTTCCCCCAAAGGGAACAACCACATTTTATGAGTGCGTCCACCCGTCCACCCTCATGCCCCTGAACCACGCCGACGATGCCGAACGCAAACGCAAACAGCGACTGGCTGGACGCACCGTCGTCATCGACCCCAGCACGCGCGACGAGGGGCGTCACGCCCGGTGCCGAGATTCCCTGCGCCTGTTCTGTGAGACCTACTTCGCCGCGGCCTTCTCGATGGGCTGGTCCGGCGACCACCTCAAGGTCATCGCGCAGATGGAGCAGGCGGTCCTGGTCGGTGGGCTCTCGGCCTATGCGATGCCACGCGGGTCGGGCAAGACGACGCTGTCTCGCGTCGCGGCGATGTGGGCCCTGCTGTACGCGCACGTCGGCTGGGTGTGTGTGATCGGGGCGACCGAGCCCCACGCCCGCAAGCTGCTCAAGGCCATCAAAAAAGACCTCACCTACAACCCCATGCTGGTCGCCGACTTCCCCATGATCTGCCAGCCGATCGCCGAGCTCCAGAACGATTCGCGCCGATGCGCGGGCCAGCTATACAAGATGGCCGGCGGTGGCGATCCAGAGAAGACCGAGGTTGAGTGGACGGCGGACTACATCGTTTTCCCGTCGATCGACGGCGAGCCATCCGCAGGGGGCCGGATTTCGGTGTGTGGCTTGACCGGCAACATCCGGGGGCAGGTAGACAACCTGCTCGACGGCAGCGTGGTCCGGCCCGACCTGGTGTTCCTCGACGACCCGCAGACCAAACGCTCGGCCAAGTCGCCGCCGCAGAATCAGGAGCGGTACGAGCTGCTCACCAGCGACATCCTCGGGCTGGCCGGCCCGGACGTGGAGATTCGTGGGCTCATGGCATGCACGGTCATCTACCCCGACGACATGGCCGATCGGGTACTGGACCGCAAGAAGACCCCAAAGTGGCGCGGCGTTCGGACGAAGCTGATGTACCAGATGCCCGACGACCTCGGGCAGAAAGACTCGCTGTGGGAGCAGTACGCCAACATCAAGGCAGAGGACTTGGAGGCCGGCGGCGACGGCGCGACGGCGACGGCGTTCTACAAGAAGCACCGCAAGGCGATGGACAAGGGGGCGATCCCGGCGTGGCCCGAGCGGCACCCGGGCGCGTTGTCGGCGGTCGAGTTCGCGATGGACCTGTACTTCTTCCGCCCCGAGGCGTTCGCGTCCGAGTACCAGAACGAGCCGGAGGTCCATCACGACGACGAGTTCAACCTCAGCGCCGAGGGCTTCCGCGAGAAGTTCGCCGAGACCGGGCGGTGGGTTGTTCCCCGCGATGTGGCTGCGATCACCGCGTTTATCGACGTGCAGGACAAGCTGTTGTACTACGGCGTTGTCGCATGGCGCCAGACGTTCGGCGGCACGATCTGTGATTACGGCGCGTGGCCCGATCAAAAGGTTCGGCACTTCACCTACCGTCAGTGCCGGCGGACGCTACGGCGGTCGTACAGGGGGGTGAAGAAAGACGCCCACATCTACCAAGGATTGACCGACCTGATAGACCACCTGACCGGCAAGTCGTGGTGCGATCAGGACGGTCGGCCCCACTCGATTGACCGCATCCTCATCGACTCGGGTGACGGCGAGCACCAGGGCGCGGTGTTCCGGGTCTGTCGCGAGCATGACGATCGATCGATCCTCATGCCCTCGCGCGGTGTCGGTATCAGTGCGAAAAGGGCCCCGATGTCCGAGTGGGGGAAGAAGAAAGGCGAGCGGGCCCCTGGGCACCACTGGCGGGACCGGGCCGACTATGAGGCTGGGATCCGCTACCTGCTGATCGACGTGAACTTCTGGAAAGCGGATGCTTGCCGGCGGATGGCTTCGGGGCAGGGGGCCGGCGACGGGATTGAACTGTATCGCGCGTCGACTCCGGGCGAGCACCGCATGATCGCCGAGCACGTCACGGCGGAGGTCGCTACGCCCGAAGAGGCGGACGGCCGTCGTGTATACAAGTTCGATCTACCCACCAACAAGCCCGACAACCACCTGTTTGACTGTGTGGTCGGCTGCGCCGCTGGGGCGTCGCACATCGGGCTGGCCACAGGGCAAGAGACCCGTACTCGAAAGAAACGCCCCCGTCGCAAGGGTGGCGTCACCAAACTCAGTGCATAGGAGACAACATGGCTGCTACAAAAAAGAAGGCTACGCGCGGACGCCCCAAAGGTGCCCCCAATCGGGAGTACGCGGATGTGGTGGTTGTGCCACCCAAGTGCCCGACATGCAGCAAGGCGGTTGATACCACGCAGGGCAAGAAGTTTCGCGAGGTGAAGTACGCGCACCAGAGCGATGACGGCACGCTGTCGAACGTCATTCGATGGTATCGAACACAGTGCTGTTGCGGTCAATACATCGCCTATCGGCGCTACGAGTACGACAAAAACGCAGAATAAAATCCCGGCGGGATTATATCTTGTTTTTGCCTATATCCATGCGTGTTGCGTCCTGCTATCTATAGGACATGCCGGACAACTCCGCAAAAATCGCAGCGATCGACGCGGCCATTGAGAGTGGCTCGCGCAGCGTGACGATTGATGGCCAGTCCATCAACTATCGCTCGCTGGCGGAGATGCGGTCGATCCGCAAGTCCCTGGTGGACAACGATGATTCCGGCCTCTATACGAGCGAGCAGCGCCGTCGGCGCACCTTCCGTGGCATCGATCTGTCGGGGGCCGTATCTTGATCGTGCGTGCCCCCCGAGTCAATGATCGACGCCGGTTCGTGCTTGATCAGCACGGTGGTGTCGCCATGTCCAGCAGCTTCGGCGTTGGTGGTGGCGGCTATGACGCTGTGAAGTCCTCGGGGCGCAGGGCCGCGCCGAAATCGTTGCTTCTCGCAGCGGACATGCACCTGCGTGACGATGAGCGGAAGAAACTACTCGCCACCACGCAGGACGCCCGGCGAAACATCACTACCGCGGCGTGGATGATCCGGCGGCACCTGGACTACTGCGCCACGTTCAAGTTCCAGGCGAAGACCGACGACCCCGAACTCAACCGCATCCTCGAGGAATACGTACGGATTGCCTCGAAGCCGGATCAGTTCGACATCGCTGGCCGACATGACCGAGCGTCATATCTCCGGCTGATGGAGGCATGCGCAGTCACCGACGGCGACTGCTGGACCGTGAAGCGGAAGAAACGACGCGTCCAAGCGATCGAGGGTGATCGTGTTCGCGTACCCAGCGGGGCAAAACTTCCCGGCAACCTGACCGCCAAAGACTTCTGTCACGGCGTGAGGGTGGACCGAAACGGTCGGCTGATCGAAGCCGCGCTGTGTGACCGTAGGGGAAGCCGGTTCGAGTTCCGCACAACGATCAAGACGGGCTTCCTGTGGCAGCACGGGTATTTCGATCGGTTCGATCAGTACCGCGGCATATCGCCCCTGGCATCGGCCCTCAACGAACTCCGGGACACGCACGAGGCCAAAGACCTCGCGCTGGCAAAGGCGAAAGTGGAGCAGTTGTTCGCCCTGTCGATCTACCGTGACTCTGAAGACGCGCTGCCATCTAGCGATGACGATGATGACGACGATGGACCGACCGACTACTCCAAGGCGGTTAGCTTCAAAGAGGGACCCCAGCTTCTGGATTTGGACCCCGGCGATCGGGCGGAGTTCCTCAAGTCCGATGCTCCTGGGGCTCAGTTCGCCGATTTTATCGACTTCGTGATCCGGGTTGCCCTCAAGGCGCTCGACATCCCCTATAGCTTCTACGACTCTTCGAAGGTCAACTTCTACGGCGGGCGTTCCGACGTCATGCAGTATGTCCTGGCCTGCAAGCCCAAGCGTGAGCGGCTTAGAAACTGGCTGGACTCCTGGACAGTTTGGAACTTGGCCGGCGGTATACAGGATGGCCTCATCGATCTCGGCGGGCGCAGCATCGGCGATCTCAAGTGGAACTGGCAGCCGCCCGCGATCCCGCTCTGGGATCTGGCCAAGGAGTTCCGCGGGTTGGGGATGGCCGTAGCGATGGGGTCTCTGAACCTTGAAGACATCGCCGGGGAGTTCGGCGAGTCCGACATCTATGACAACATCCTCGCCAACGAACGCGTGATGAAGTTCGCGGGCGAACATGGCGTGCCGCTGGTGCTACCCGACAAGACCGCGTTCGTGCCCGAGGCCGTCGCGGCGGGGGAGGAGAACGACAATGCCTGAGTCGATCACCCTCCCGTTCAACCCGTCGCCGCGCCTCCAAGACTACATGGGAATGTGGGCCGTTCGCGCTGAAGAAGGCGCGGCACTCGCCCAAATGGCGAAGAGCATGGACTGGGCCGAGCACGTCAAGAGTTTCGTTGGTTCGAATGACCCGCGCGACCGGGACGCGTTCGGTAACGCGAGGTTGGCGTATATCCGCCACGACAACGGCGTGGCCGAGCTGTCGCTGTCCGGGCTGCTGATGAAGCACGAAAGCAGCATGGAGGCGAGCACCTCGACCGTGTTCACACGTCGGGCACTGCGCCAAGCCGTCGCCGACGAGCAGGTTTTGGCTGTCGTGCTTCGCGTAGACAGCCCCGGCGGAACGGTTTCGGGCACGGACGACCTTGGCGTGGAGGTGGCTAAAGCCAATCAGGTCAAGCCGGTCGTTGCCTTCGCGGAAGACCTGATGGCCTCGGCCGCGTACTGGGTCGGCTCACAGGCCGGAGCCATATACGCCAACAGCAAGACCGCGCTGGTCGGCTCGATCGGCACCATCATGGGCCTGTACGACATGTCCAAGATGGCTGAGAAGGAGGGCGTTGAGGCCCTGGTCTTCGCCACTGGTGACCTGAAGGGTACCGGCTTCCCCGGCTCCGAGGTTACGGAGAAGCAGCGGGAGTACCTGCAATCGCTCGTGGACAAGAATCAGGTCTTGTTCAACGAGGCCGTCCGCACCGGCCGCGACATGGACGCGGAGGCCGTCGCCGCGATCGCGACCGGTGCGGTCTGGAAAGCGGCCGAGGCGCAGGGCCTGGGCCTGATCGACGGCATCAAATCCTTTGACGAGGTCCTGGCCATCGCGGCCGACCTGTCTGCCAGCACCACCACCCCCCAATCAGGGAGCAACACCATGGGCGCATCCGTCGCCGACATCGAGGCAGCCTGCATCGGCTGCGACGCACAGTTCGTTATGGACCAGGTCAAGGCCGACGCCGAGTTGGAGGACGCGAAGTCCGCGTGGATTACTACGCAGGCCGCGGCCATCGAAAACCGCGAGTCGAAGATCACCGACCTGGAGAAGGCCAACGCCGACCAGCAGGCGACGCACGCCAAGGCCGTCGAAGACCTTGAAAAGGCGCACGCCGAGAAGGTCAACGAGCTGGAAACGAAGATCGCCAACGTCGAGCTCGGCGTATCCGACGAAGACGCTGCCGGCGGAGCGGACGCGGAGGACGACAAGTCAAAGTCCTCGATCAATGAAGCCGCCTTGTCTCCTGGTCAGCGCCAGCTCGCGGAGTCGATCAAGGTTCCCGGTCGTAACTAGCGACCTCACCAGCCCCTAACTCCACTCATCTTTCAACCGTACCACCACACCGGAGATTGCCGCCATGGCAGACGAACGCATCACACTACTGGACATCGCCAAGGCCAACGGCGCAGACGCGCTCACCGGGCTGATCGATGAAACCACCAAGGCCCACCCCGAGATCCAGCTGACCCCGGCCCGCACGATCAAGGGCATCTCGTTCAAGACGCTGGTCCGCACAGCTCTCCCCGGCAAGGGCACCGGCGGCTTCCGCAACGCGAACGAAGGCGTTGAAGCACGCAAGGGCACTTATGAGAACCGCACGTTCGAGACGTTCATCTTCGACAAGCGGTGGGAAGCAGACAAAGCCGTCGCCGACCGCCACGAAGACGGCCCCGAGGCGTATATCGCCATGGAGGCCGAGGGGATTCTCGAAGAGGGTTGGCAGCAGTTCGGAAGCCAATATTTCTACGGACTGGGCGTCAACAGCAAGGGGTTCCCTGGCCTGATGGATGTTGTGCAGAGCAGCATGATCGTCAAGGCCGGCGGCGATACCGCTAACGAGCAGACCTCGGTGTGGGGCGTGAAGTTCGGCCCACGCTTCGTGCAGGTCTTGGCTGGCGACAACGGGGCGTTCGACGTCACCGATGTCCGCATCGAGACGCTAATGAAGGACAACAAGAAGTTTGATGGCTATGTCCAAGGCATGCTGGCCTACCCGGGCCTCAAGATCGGTCACAAGAACTCGGTCGGCCGGATCGCCAATATCCACCCGACCGACGCCAACGCGGGGTGGACCGACGACGACACGGTCGATCTGATCACGGGGTTCAAGAACGCAGGGCTGGGCCGTCCCGACATCCTGTTCGCCAACCCCGACGCGGTGGCAACCCTCCAGAAGTCGCGCACCGCGACTAACGGCACCGGTGCCCCTGCCCCGATCCCGACCGAGTCGCACGGGATCCCGATCGCCGAGACCAACTCCATCCACAGCCTCGAAGCCGTCGCGGCCTAAAACACCGCTTCAATCCATCCTCACCTACCCCCACAATCCCGGAGCCCAGGCCATGACCAAGCGGCTTGCAGACAACGAACTCTCCGTCACGAAGGCGCTGCCCAATGGTGCCGCCTCCATCACCACCGACGCGATCGATCTCGGCACCAGCACGGACGGCGATTTTGTTGCCGAGTGCGAGTTGGAGATCACGGGGCCGGCGCTTGATACCGCTGACTTGCCTGACACCGAAACCATGTCCTACGACGTGATCGAATCTGCCAATGCGGACCTGTCGTCCCCGACGACGATCTCGGCGGATGTCCTTGTTCAGACAGGGGCGGGCGGCAACGGCGCCGCGACGGCGAGCGCCCGGTTCAAGCTCCCCGATGGGGTGGCTCGCTACATCGGCGTTGTGGCTACTAACAGCGGTGCGGGCGACGCCTCCGACAAGAGTGTGACGGCCGGCCTTGTCTTCTGATTCGACATCCCCCACCCCGCGGCCTAACCGCCGCGGGTGGTATTGATGAGCACCAACCCCTTCCAATCCGCGATCGCCGCCGGTCTTGCCACACGCAGGGCCGTGGCTGGCGTCGCCATCACCTACGACGACGGTGCAAACCCGCCCGTTGCCGACGCGACCGGCGTACAAGGCAAGCCCGATGTCAGCGTGGGCGACGCGCTGCTTGCTGGGATCAGCAAGCAGGTTGTGGACTGGATGATCCCGGTCGCCGATCTGGCCTCGCTCGACATGCCCCCAAAGGAGGGGCACACCATCACCCACAACGGCACGACCTACACCGCGACCCGTTTCGAAGGACAGCCCGTATGGGCCTACGTCGATGCCGGCGAGACTGAGTACCGCATCCACACCACCGTGACTGACCGCGCCTGACATGCCTTCGCTTTCCGCCTCCATCGCCGACGACCTGAAGACCGACCTCGACGCCGAGGATTGGCCGATTTCGCTGACATCGACTCGCAAGTACCTGCGGACGTTGGCCCGCGAGGACATGGGCGATGTGAAACACACCAACGTGTTTCCCGTGAAGTTGGAGGTGGGGAACCTGACGCGCGGGGGTCGGGACCGGAAGCATGGCGTAGCCATCGTGCTTCGCGCTGCGGTAGACCCCGACGACGCCGACGATGTGGACCTGCATGTTGAAACCATCGAAGCCCTGGCGGATCGCTACATCAAGCAGAGTATCGGAGACGCAACCCCTGAGAAGGTCGAACTGGTCGGCGGCGACACGATCTTTGACCCCGACGTTCTAGCCGAGGACCGCGCGTTCCTCGGCGGCATCATCATCACTTACGCCACAAGGACATAGCCATGTCGAAAAAAGATGGATCTGAGTTCAAGCTGTACTACAACACCACCGCCATCACGGACTCGTCCGATGCCGCGATCAAGGGCGGTTCCTGGACTGAGGCGGCCGACGTGTCGAATGTGAATCGGGGGAACCAGCGCGCGCAGTCGGACTACAACGCTAGGTCTGGTGTGATTACGACCACCGGCCCAGCCAAACGGACGCTCAGCTTTGAGTTGGCCTACGACACGGCCGACCCGTTCTACGACGCTGTTGTGGCTGCCATCGAGGGCAACAACCCGATCGCGTTGTTTGCGTGTGACGGCGACATCGCCGCGGCGGGGACGAAAGGGTCGGGGGGCAACTTCTTCATTACGTCCGCGCCGCTGACCGAGCCCGACTCGGGGCCCGCCACCTACAACGTCGAGGCTGCTATCACGAGTTTCGCGAAGTGGGATTACGAGGCCCCCGTCTAAATGACTGTTCCGCGCCTCACGCTTGGCATCGCCCGCGACATTCGGGACACAACCGGCGTGGACCTCCTGCGGATCGGGGATCCGTCTGTGTCGGCAAGGATTCTTGTCGACTACGTCTGGATGGGCCAGGCCATCGCGATCGCAGGTGGCCCATCGGAATTGGCCGGCGATGCGTTGGAAGTTGCGGCCAAGCAGTTCATGAAGCGGGTGGTTGAGTTCCTGCCCAAGCCCAGCGTAGTGGATCAGGGGGACGACGACTCAGCGAAGACGGACCCATGGCATGAGGTGTTCAAGATGGCGGGGGTTGCGGGGATAGATCCATACCCCCTGAGCTTGAGAGAGCTTCAGTGGGCGGCAGAGGGGGCATGGCAGCCCCACGCCGAGCAGCTCGCCATGTTTATCTCGGCGAACTCAAAGGAAGGGCAGCGACCACCGAACGCGGCAGACCTCAACCCTTACGCCCGCAGTGGGCGGACGATGACAAGGAGACGATCGAGATCGCAGAAGGCCTACTCCAAGTAAGAACCGCCACGTTCTTTGACCGCAAGCCGGTCATTGACGCGTTGGACAAGGCCGAGCGTCGTGAGCTGTCGCGGGCGGGGGCGTTTGTGCGCCGGGCGGCCCGCAGCAGTATCCGCAAGCGGAAGCGTCCATCAGCCGAAGGCAAGCCACCGAGCAGCCACACTGGGGAGTACCGGCGCTCGATCTTGTTCGGCTACGAGCAGAGACGTCGGAGCGTCGTCATCGGCCCATCCGCCGCCTTCGGGGGGAGTGAGGTTCCGACTCGGCTGGAGTTTGGTGGTGATGGTGGTGTCGCCAAAGAGGATCGATGGATTACGCCTTCCGGCCCCGCGCGTCGCGGCGCGGGCGGCAAGTTCGTGTCCAACGACAGGGTGCTTCTGAAAAAAGGGACTCGGCTGAGATATAAGGCCCGCCCCCATATGCTCCCCGCGCTATTGAAAGAAGCGCCCAAGTTCCCCAGACTTTTCCGCAACTCAGTCAGGAGTTAGATCGGTGCATACGTTCAAAGACAACGAAGGTGTTGAGTGGCAGATCAAAGCCAACGCAGTGTCGCTAGCGCGTGTAGAGGAGGCCCTGGACGTCAGCTTCAGCGACCCCAAGGACGACGACGGTCCCTTCATCCGCATCGCCTGCGACGCGATGTTCGCCTTCAAAGTGGCTTATGTCCTGTGTGAATCGCAGTGCGATTCGCGAGAGATGACGGACGAGCAGTTTAGCGAGCGGCTCGTCGGAGACGCGCTGGGCGCAGCTCAGCAGGCCATGCTCGAAGCGATCATCGACTTCATGCCCAACGAGGATCGGCGTGAAGGTTCGCGCCAGGCAATCGAGACGCTGCGTGCCTTCGAGAAGGCCAGCATTCAGCACTCCGCCGAGGCGTTGTCGGGGATCGACATTGACGCGGCGGTAAAGGAGGTGGTAGATGCCCAGCGGTAGGGACATCCGGGCCGGCGGTGCGTTCGTCGAGTTCACCTTGCGACGCAAGGGGCTGGAGCGGTCGCTGCGCGCGGTCGGCCGGCGGATGCAACGCTTCGGGGCTAACGTCGCCCAGGTCGGGGCCAAGATCGCAGCGATCGGGGGCTTGATCTCAGCCCCGTTTGCGCTGGCCAGCAAGACCTTCGCAAAGGTGGGCGACGACCTGGAGAAGATGTCCCGGCGCACCGGCATCACGGTGGAGGCGCTGTCGGAGCTCGGCTTCGCCGCACAGCAGTCGGGGACAGACATGGGCACGCTCGAGCGGGGCATCAAAACGATGCAGCGCAACATCGTCGACCTCGGCCGTGGCCTATCCACGCAGAAGGATGCGTTTGATGCCCTGGGGCTGTCTTTCGAGAGGGTGACGGCGCTATCGCCCGAGCAGCAGTTCACCACGATTGCCGAGGCTATCGCGGGGATCGACGATCCCACGGAGCGGGCCGCGCGGGCGATGGTGGTGTTCGGCCGGGCCGGCCAGCAACTCGTCCCGCTCCTCAGCGACGGGGCGGGCGGCATCGCTGCGCTTCGGCAGGAGGCCCGCGACCTCGGGCTGACGATCAGTGGGGATACGGCGAACAAGGCCGCTGCATTCACCGACGCACTGGGCCGGATTCGATCTCAGGCCAAGGTAGCGGCGGTGAACATCGGGGCATCGCTGGCCCCGACACTGATCAAGGTGTTCGACGTGCTCGCCCTAGGTGGTAGGGCAGTGATCGACTTCGTCAAAGAAAACAAGGCCCTGATCTTGATTGTCGCGGGCGCGGGGGCGGCGCTCACGGCTCTCGGCCTGACCGTGGTTGGCCTCGGCGGCGCGATGATCCTGGCGGGGTTGGCGATCACCAAGCTGGCGGCGATCGTCGGGCTGCTTCTTTCGCCGTTGGGCCTGGCGGCGGTGGCGATCACCGCCGCGACCGTGGCGCTGCTCAAGTTCACGAACCTTGGGGGCCAAGCCGCTGCGTTCCTGCAAACCAAGTTCTCGGTCTTGTCCGTGCAGGTGCGCCGGGCGTTCAGCGGGATCGCCGACGCGGTCGAGGGTAAAGACATCCTGCTGGCGGCCCGGATTCTGTGGGTCAACCTGAAACTGATCTTCTTCGAGGGGACGCAGGGCCTGTTCAATCGGTGGATCGATTTCAAGGCCGACTTCCTGAAAGCCAGCGAGGAGGCCGGGGCCGGCGTTGTAGGGATGCTGAGTAACGCCTTGGCGGCGGTAGAGCGTCTGATCGCGCCCATCTATGCGCGAGTCAATCGCTTTGTCGGCAATGTGGTTGGGGACGCCAGGGAGTCATTCAACCTGATCGTCTTGCTGGCGAAGAAGGCCGCGGCGGACATCCGGTTCGCACTTGACCCATCTTTCAGCCAGGGTGATCGGGCCGCGGCCGACCAGAGGGCGGATTCTGATTTCATCCGCGCGCAGCATCAGGCCCAACGCGACCGGCGACGAAACGAAAACCGGTTCTCAGACAAGGCTATCGACCGGGCGCTACAGCAGATCGAGGCCGAACGGGTGGCTCGCGAAGCTGCGATTGTGCAGTCCCTCAACGCCGAGCTGGCGGCTATCGACACCGCGGCAGAGAAAGACAAGGAGCGGATCCAGGCACGTATTGACGCGCTGCGGGCAGAGCGCGCGGAGTTGGAACGCCAGGCCGAGCTTGCCCGCCTCGGCGCGCAACTGAAGCAGAAGTTCCGGGATGTGTTCCTGGGAGGCCGTGGCCAGCAGTTTGACGGTGCGTTCAACCCCGACCCGGGCAGCGGCCTCGCGTCGCAGGTGCAGGCGGCGGCGGTCGCTGCGCGAGGCGTCACGTCGTCCTTCAATATCCGTTCACTCGGTGCCGGCGGCGGGCTGGAGAACAACGTGCAGGCCATCGACCGCAAGGCCCAGCAAATTCAACGACACCTCCGCGACATCAGCAACAACCTCAAGCCGGGCGTTCAAGACGGCGGATTGGCGATTGTGTAATGGCGATTGAGCAGCTACGAGCCGACACCCTGAGCGATGACCGCGCCGAGTTGGTCTACGTGCTGACCGAGCAGGCCAGTACGAGTGCGGCCAAGTCCTTGCTGTTATCCACGGCTCCGTCGACGTTTGATAGTCTGCCCAGGCAGACCCGGCAGTTCAGCGTGACCGAGGAAGAAGAGGAGGGTGTGTACCTTGGTCGGGCGGTATACGGCACTGGCGGGGGGAAGCAGGCCGACCTGTCGGTTGGTGACACCCGCATCCTGATCAGCTCGATCGGCGGTTCGACGCGGATCACGCAGTCGCTCTCGACCGAGCACAGCTTTGGGGATGCCGAGGATTTCGAGGAAGCGATCGGCGTTGATAGCGATGGCACCGTCCAGGGGACCGACATCCTAACCGGGGGGTTGGAGATCACGATCATCAAGATCGTGGCTTCGAACAGCCTCACCACCTCGTACCTCTCAGATCTGTTGGGGCTTTCGACACCCAATCCGAAGACCAACAACGCCACGTTTAGCCACACCGACACAGACGGACGCTCCATCCAGCTCAGCGAGGGTGAGGGGCTGTTCGTTGGGTTCACCAACTCCCCCCGGGGCAACGGCGAAGACGAACTCCGCTTCCAGATCAAGGGCTCGGCCAACCTGGCGTCGGCGCTGCCCAGTACCGCGTGGACCGTTCCCAAGGATGGGTGGGAGCATGTATGGCTGAAGTACGACGCCGATGTTGACGGTGTGGCCAATAAGCTCGTGAAGGTACCGTCGTCGGCCTACGTCGAGAAGATCTACGAGTCGGGCAACTTCGGAGTCTTGAACCTGTGAGCCATCGCGTACAGCCCGGCGACAAGTCGATCCCCGCCGCCGCGCTCAACAAGGCGTTTGCGGCGTCTGAGCAGCAGCTAGGTCAGGCCGCGGTATCGGCATCACACGCTGTCGTGAACATCCGAAACGATGGTGGGGCGGATGTCGCCCGTTTCGGGGTTCTCGGCGTTGATGGGGTCGTGGTCGAACACGCGACCAAGCCGGGGGAGTTCCTCAACCGGATCACACTCAAAGGCAACACGCCCGCGCTGGCCACGCACCGCGGGAACTTTGTGGTCTGCCTGGAGCCGATCAAGGCCGGGAAGTTCGGCCGGTGCATCGTAGCGGGCTTGGTCCAGGTCCAGGTCAACGTCCTCGATGCGCTCCATGGCTACGCCGACATCAAGGACGCCGATCCTGCGAAGCTGCAAAGCTCGGCCGGCGGCTCGGCTCGGATCATCTGGAAGGAAACCGGCACGGGTACGAAGTGGGCCATCGTCAATTTGGGTGTCGTGCCGGACGTAACCCTCCTCGGCAAGCTCACCGCTTCGGCCGGCTCTGCCGGCGACGAAGACAACGACCGCACCTCCAC
>WURV02154678.1:0-16680 GCA_011762755.2 Epimenia babai
TATTGAGAAAACGGCGACCAAACATTGTCACACAGTTTAAACTGGTAATAATACGACATTTTAAGCATATTTCATACGGTAAAATATATTTTTATGAATGTTGAATGACTGAAGTACCCTAAAATAGAAAAAACCAAGATTCCATATTTTTCATGTAATGTATTATTAGCATTTTACTCATTTGGGGATTTCCCGACTTCCGACTGATTTTGACAGGGTGGGTCTCATATTTATAATACTCGTGCGCCTATAATATCTAGAAATTTTTTAATTTTTCTTTTTTTGAGAAGAAATAACAATGGCGCGAGCCCAGTCTGCATGTATACGGGTATTGCATAAAGGGAAATGATTTGACTTTAGGGCTATGTCATTAATGCTAGGAAATATCACTTTTGTTTTTATCGTATTCAATACATATTATTAAAGGGAGGCAACCATCAATAAGACTAACTTCGGTTACCCTCCCTTTTCTCAAATTCACCATGTCAGTCATTGAAATAATGTATCTAATGTGCATATATAATACTGTATATAGCACGTGTAACTTTATGGGCCCGTATTTGCTTCAGGTTAGTTGAAATTACAATTAACTGTTGTGAAAAGTGAAAAACACCTCAATCAAATAAATATAATTTCATTTCTTTTGAAATTATATTTTGTAGCATTATCAATTCTTGTAAATATTGTACAGTCATGCGATAACAACTGCGCCTCTAGCAACTGCATCGCTGGCAACTACGGCGCTAGCACAGATTCGCAGACGACGAATTATTTGCTTGTGTTTTTGTAGGAGAACGGCGCACTGTTCGTTACAACAAATCTCATTAGAACCGAGAACCAAACCCAGTCCACTTGTACTGAGGTACAGCATACTCACTAAACATTTTACTTTGACCTTTTATCCTCTATTGTGGACATCAGTATACATTTTTCTATTAGATCAAAAAGATTTCTAGTGCTATCAAGTATCTTAGGCATAATTCGTTGTTAGTATATCTCTACAGAAATGTAGATATACCGAATGCAAATACTACCGCATATACCGGTAAAGTAAAAGTCAACTGGTTGTCTAATTCGAGGTCAGCGTTCAAACCTAAAATATCATTTTGAAATTACCTCCCTTATAATTTGACTCTCCACTGAGAGTATTTTCAAACCGGGCTGAGCTGAAAATCATAACACGCCGGTATACGCAGTATTATTAACTTATAAAAACCTTTTTAATATTACATCTCTTCCTGGACTTGAAATTATATCTACACAGTAAAAATATGGGCAGAAACTGAGATTGTACAGTGATTTTGCGTGTCTGTAATTTTGCTATTTATGTGTGGTTACATCACTGTGAAACACCCCTCTTATAGAGTCCTAAAGTGCCCGGTGTGTCCTGTACCAATGACAGTGACTGCCCTGCTAACACCCCCGTCTACTTGGGTAACGGTCAGTGGAAACGAATATACTACCTTACAACGTACTACATAATACGAACTACGTGATGATGCGATGGTAATTAGGATAGCCAATGTGGTTCGATAAATAGCTGGAGAGAAATGAACAGGAAAAAAACCTATACCCATCAGGTATAGGCATTTCTAGTGTGGGATATAAACGCCTAATAATTCTACAATAACCCACCTCCCGGCGAATCTTTCTCGATATTCGTGCGCGAAAATCTCGCTCACCTCCTGTTGTGGAAGGCACTGGAAAATCTTCGGTTTGTGCCAGTTTGAACACGCAACCTATCGCACGGAATGCTGCGCTTATAACCAATTCACCATCGGCACCCATAAGCACTGAATTATAGAGTACCGCACTAATTATCTGGTGGTCGTGGGTTCGAGCCGCATGAAAGTTTTTTCCCACGCATTTCCTTTCTGTTATTGTCACTAGTAATATCCCAGACAACCGGGTCTTCCCAGGCTATTTTTATACACTCGTATACACACACTTTACAACTCGGCTAACAAGCCAGCCTAAGTCCTATTCTCGGATAAATATTTTGTTTTGACTGACAGGAGTTCGAACAGGAGAGTGTAACAAAACGGCGTCCATCTGCATGATTTATGCATGGTGCCGAGTGGAACATGATGAAAGGTAAATATATTTTTATTATTATTATTATCATGATTATTATTGTACTTAAAGTGCCTCTTTAGCTTCATAGCTGTCAGGGACGCTTGACATTCACGAATATAAAACTACTTTATGGACTATAAATACGAATGAAATAATACAGACAGGTAGAGTATAATTAGTTTAATTAAGTCGTTTTTTTATCTTCATAATGTATATGAATTTGAATCTCCTTTACTGAGTTTTTATTGCTCGAGTCGAATGCATTAGACACTGTTTTATTCTTGAACAATCTGACCAACCGATTAAACATATCATCGTAAGTGATACGTCTATACGAGTGACATTGTTTCCTGCCATATTTTTGTTCGTTTGGCAATGGTAACCAAGGGCAACTGTTTACTCAAAATGTATGAAATGAAATTTATTTGATGAAGTGTACTTATTAGAAGAGCTGTCAAACACACTTTATATGAAATAATAGCCTAATGCTCTAAGAATATAATGTAGTTACTTAAATTATATAAAATTAACACCTAACAACAATCAGTTTTGGATACAATTACGGACATTTACAGCGAGCGGGAATAGATAAAAATGTACAAACTGTATTCTTTGTACTCCTTATACTCCTTGCCTTTTATATTTAGTCATAGTAACCATCAATTTGTGTAGTGTCGTTGATTGCCATGTGTTGGAAGGGCACTAGAAATCAAATATAATACCATTTCATGTAACGGTTGTGTTAGGCTATGATTTAACTTATATGTACTTTCTCTTGTGTTATGCAATATAATTAGTTATCACACGAAATTTATATAGGCGCTTCAGAGACCTACTAGTTATTAGGGCGCCTCTAAAACAAATTGATTATTATTCTGATTATCATTATTATTTATTACTATTATTATTACAATGTAGCGCATTCGAAACGCGTCTTTATGTTGAAAAAAACGGTCTGAAGTAACGTGGTGCATTAATGCACTGCAATTTTGAGTCTCACCACAAATTTTAATTCGAGTTTTTTACAAAAGCCAGTGGATCGGAAGCCAGTGGTAGGTGGTCATTGTTCCTTCTATGTACAAAGTATCGTTATTGATATATAATTATTATGTCATTAGGACTAATATTGGTTGAAGAATGGTTGCTAATGGTCATAGGTTCAGGAAGGTTTTTAATAACACTTGATTCGCTGCAGTATTTTACAGTAAAGTGAAACCTGCTCTAACGACCATTCGTATACAGCGACCACTCGTCTTAAGCGACCGCCTTTCGGCGGTCCCGAACGTTTTCGGTATATAAGTACACTCACTATATTAAGCGACCACCTGTCTTAAGCAACCATTTTACGCCGATCGCTTAATACAGGTTTCACTGTATATACCAAATAATTAGAGAGTCATACTCAACAGTTTCTTTCATAAGCCTGAGAAGCATATTAAATATATGCAAAAGTTCGTTTATTAATTCAATTAGTCTTAAGATATTTTTCCCTACTTTAAAAGACTAATGCAGCTATTTATACTGAATATTAAAATGATCTAATACTAGTCTCCCTTTATTAGGGATTATTAGAGGATAGAATTGCAGAATATAGGCTTCCATATGTCTAATTAGGACTTGGGACTTGTTTTATTTTGAGGTAGTGTGAGTAAGAAATTGGATAACCTGAGATATGAGAGAAGACTTGACAGGTATATAGGGAAAGGCACAAAGGCAAAGGAAGGCTTAATGCGGGAGTGTGGGTTTGTTTAGAACTGTTTTGTGAGATGTTCAAAATTAGGGAAGGTTGAAGATTAGGGAAAGTGGAAAGAACATTGAAAAAATTGCTAGAAACCAGGCATGTTGGAACGAATGACAAGAAGTAATGGGAGATATCTATGATAGAATATCTGTAAGATTGGAGAGGAGAGTATGCAAGACTGCGGTTAAGCCAGCAATGTTGTACAGTCAATGTTGTAAGATCCTTTGGGGCAGACCCAAACACTGCGCCATCAGGTGTTCGCGTAAGAGAGGACGCTGAACTGGAAGTTGCAGAACTCAAGATGTTGTATTTTTGGCTGGGAGAGATATGAGTGGACAGTATCAGAAATAATGCTTTTAGGGAAATGGAGGATATAAGATAGTTTTTGGATGAGGGTTAAGGCAGCGGGATTATGACGGTATGAAGTGAAGCACATAGGAAAGAGGATGCTGAGGTCAGAACTACCAAATAGGCGGAGATGAGGGAAGCTAGGGAGAAAATAACTTGACAGAGGATAGGCAGAGAGTAGGTGTCAGTAAGGACACAGAAAATAGGCATGGTAAAAGATAACTGATTATTGACAGTATATTGAAACTCCGCACTGAGAACACCCAAAGGACATATATGACTAAGATGCAATGAGGGTAGTCACTGGACTGGAGGGCTGCATGTGCTGTTTGTAATAAATTAGGTAAGGTAAAAAGATGCACTTCTGAAAGCCGCATTTAGCAGTAGCTTTGCAATGTTCATTCTAAGCATTCACATCCTTCAAGATAGACCTAAACCCTGAAACAACGTGCCAGTAAGTGTTTGCTTACGTTGTCCAGCCTTTTTTAGATCATCTATATGGACCGAAACAGACCATACACATGCTAGCTATATATAATCATATCAATAATAGCTACAAATTTCATTTGGTTTTTTTCTCAGCATAGTTTATGAAACAATGTGGCTTTCCTTGCCTTATCTGTACGGGTCTGGCTTTGTAAGAATCTTTAATAAAAACAACAAAGTGCATGGAAATAGAGAAAACATAATTATAAATATAATACCAAGATCTATACCAAGAAAAACAGAATTTCTTACACAGAAACCACTTGCATATCATGCATAGCATATACTAAGATGATTTTCCTTGTACCATTCACACGTACATTGGATTGTCTGCTACGTTTTCCACTATGTACTATCTATGAAAATCAAAGAATTATGCCCATAAAGAACAGGCTATAAATACATTAATTCTTTTAGACATGATAAATTTTAGGTTATTATTGCTGCGTTGCTACATGCGATGAAGGCAGTGGTAGAATACGGTTTATTGCGGCTCGATGTAGTTAGAATAAAAGCCGCAAACCAAGATGAAAAATCAAAATGGTGCTTGAGCTATACCCCGACATTAGGTTGCGCCACATCCACGTTTCCGGGAAGTAAGATCGTGTGGTGATGGGTGTGCTTGATCCAGATAATATTTTTTCGCGCTTGAGAAAAGGTCGGCGAACTGGAGAATGTTAAAAAGGCGGATAATTGATTGTTCGAGTCATTGGTGAACCTTTCTAGATAATGCCATGGAGGACCACACTCGGAAAGTAGTAGTGAAGAATACTAACACCACAAGTGATAAATTGTGTTTTTGGTTGTATCTTTTAGTGAGGCATTTTATCCATTTCTATTTTTGATATTAATTGAATGTGAAGTACTTTCATAACAGGTATGGAAGTACGTACTATCGAAGCAGAATTGGGAGGAGTGTGCGAGTGTTTGTTTCGGAGCTGTTTTCTCTGACGCCTCTCTAAACTATAACCTGACCTGTTTTGCGAATGGTTTTTATGTAAATGTCTATTTTACTTTTAGTTTTTAGTTGAATGAATTGCGACGTTAAATAATGGTTTTTATAAAAAGTTGTGCATACAGAACATGGCGCAAACTATTAAAATCCAAACTTAAAATCTGTGAGAAGGCGTACAAAAGGACTAATTACCGGAAGGGAGATTTATTTCTACAAATGGACACAGGTATTGCCCATTTCAAGCAATGTCCAATATGCCGGTGATAATAGTTTCAAATTGGGAAATATGTTCATCTCGAGGCAAGTTGTAAAACTGATCATTCCTGATCCAAGAAATGCCGTACATCCAGTACACTACGATAAAAAAGTTGCTGCGAAAATCTTCAGCTATGTGATACATGAAGCATCGATAAAGCACAAAATGTAAATAATAAAATTTTATAAGAAAACATGAAAAATTATTCAATTTCATATCTATACTACGTGTAATTTTGGACATCAGAGAGATGCCAGAGTGTACATTTATATCCATTTTCTGATGGTTGGTGAATGTCCATTAAAAGAAAACATATTGCACACGACTGAATTAACCAATTAAGAGAAATTCGGTCCGAAAAAAAATTCTCATAAATAAATATCCGCAAATAAATTTCTTTAAAAAAGAAGGTTTTAACAAAACAAATGGCCATTTCCATAGCAACCAAATAATTTCACTCAAATAAATATCGCAAATGATAAATTTCCTAATAAATAAATGTCCCAAATAAAAAAATTCTTTCATGAATAAATAAATGTCCTACCCAATAAATTCCATCCCGAATATTTCTACATCATCCAATACCTTGTGAGCAGTGTGAGCTGATCCTAAAAATCCTACACCGAGGTAAAAACCTACTTTAAACCTGAGGTCTCCCTCTGAATATTAGTCAATTCAATATTTTCAGCTATGAATAATCGAGAAAAAAAAATTAGTGAAATTGTTACGATGGTTATAAAGCATTTAGCACGTTCATTCAGATCTCGTATCCTACCCAGATATCTTATCACTCCACAACCACGTTTCGGGAAAATATGAACGTGTGGCAGTGGGTAAACTGGGTCTACTTGGATTTTTTCGACTACCTCTCCCTGGCAAAACCGCCGGTACTAAACGCTCTTTGAAGCGTCCATCTCCTCCTGCAATAATTTTACATAAAATAGCACGACGAAGCTTTCATCATCAAAATTCAAAATGTTATAAAGCGCCGTAGGCTGGAAGGTGGTATACTGAAATGCAAGTTTTCCTCCAGCATGCCCGCCTTAGGGCCAATATTTTCTCACATTATTTGTTTCAACTAATAAGCAATACCCTGTAAAGTGGCCATGACACCGTTTCATGCACCGAACAAAAAAGACGAAACCCGCATTTCGTCAGTGTAGATCAATTAGCACCCGGATGCAAATCGACCCGACCAGTACCGGGTTGTCGAGTGGGCCCAAAGCCACGTGTGTGGGAAGAACGTCCTCACGATGGGAGCTATAGAAACAGACGCATCCGAGGGTGGGGCGAAGGGCGGGCTAAAACGTGCGTGTTCATACATAGCCATTGGTGAAGATTCCATCATGGCAGTTCCGTGTGCCATAAACATGATTCCTGAAGGGGGGATAAATCAGAAAAAAATACAAAAGTCATACTATAATGTAATTTACCTCAATTCGATGTGGCTGATTCGTTGTTTTAGCTAAGCCTTTATGAGTAATGGTTGTAAAAACTGTTTACTTGTAACTGCTCTTCCCTTCATCGGGTTAGGTAAGGCACACTATTATAGTAAGTTGTCTCCCTTTCACACAAATATTCGCGTGGTAATTATATAGTAACTTGTCTCTTTTCCATGCCGTTTGCATTAATGACCTTCTAGTAATTAGTCTTCGTTTTACACTATTTGCAGTGGTTAATAGGGTAATAGTAATTTGTCTCCCTTTTGAACCATTTGCTGTGGTAACGAGTAATTTGTCTCCTTTCTACACCAATAGTGAAATTTGTTTCAGAATATATTAATCCCATATATTGTCCATATGAGATGGAAGATGACAAAAGATTATGACAAAAAAGTTGATATCTTTCAGACCAAAGACATGGGCCACATCTTGAGATACAATGGCTGTGTGTGACAGCCTTGTCCGTGGCCCCCGAGGGAAAGAGGATGTATGGAAGGCCTACGAAACAAAGACCACCTGGAGATGAACCATCAAAAGAGATAGGCTGGTGGATGGCAATCTTGAAAAGAGGCACATGCCACAGCTATTGAGTAACATGGAGATAGAGTGAGAAGGCTTTATGTTTGACTTGGTATGAAGTTGGTAGGTGAAGTTCAAGGTGAAACTTTTACCATAATGGTAACTGCCTAACAAACTCAACTTATACCACTTGTAATAGTCATTGTCTAGTAACAATCAAATTATCTGATCTTCTTCCATGGAAGTTGATACCACTGTTAACTGACAAATGCGTACACACTCATATTAAAGGAATTTAGTGTTGTTCCTTTGGCATTCTGTTAAGTTGCCACAAAACCTTTCAACTTTCTTTACCACAGCACCTACAGACATTGTTTTACACAACCTATCTGCCTAAATAAAATATTGCATAACGCAATTAGGCATGAAAAACTCTCGTAGGCTTCCTGGTAAGACCAAGCCAGAGAACAATTTATATTCACTTGGCAACATTACGCGGTTAAATCTAATGATTTATTTCGGTCACGTCGTTACGGAGGCAGGAATCCAGCCGCACGTATAGGGGGCGCTTGTCAAACACTTCACTGACATCTAATTTGATCTCGTTCGACACTGAACCAAACACACATCCTCGTGATTGACCCGATTTACAGAAGCTTCTCATTCCGCGATCTTCTCGGTGGTTTCCTCGAGGCGATCGGAAAGTTGGGCAATACGCGCCGCGAGGGTGAATCCAACCGGCGTTCTCGTAATACTGAACGAATTACGTCAAGCTTACGCATTCGAGATTGATTTATATCAAACGCATATTAGCACCCTCGCATAACTAGAGAAAATTAAAACCTCCGTTATTGCACGTGATAAATTATGTAATTTAAGAAGATCTGTTGTCTGTCAGCGTTTGGAACTCATCGCGAGAGTGGACGAAAATCTGACTAGACCTGGTGGTTTTTCATGGTGTTTTTTCCCCAATCGCTTCTAAAATAAAGCTAAACCATTTGCGGTGTTAACCACATAGGGTAGCTTTTAATGGTCAAGAATGGTCAAAGCAATGATTACCTTGGTCATCAGACTTTTTCTACGTAACTAGCCTTATACGAGTAGTAGCTTGGTGGAGTTGCTGCCCTGACGCTACAGTCGAACCATACCAAGCCAGGCATGGAAGCATGACCATTCATTGACCGTCAGACGCCCTTCCCCCGTGGCATTAGCCAGAAATTATTTACCCCTAGCACGCGGCTGTAGAGAAATCTCGACATTGACATTACCTCCTTTCCACTGCAACTGTCGAGAAATGTCGACAATACAACGAGGTCACAAGCTGGGTCAATATGGGGAAAATACCCGGGAATGAAAACTGAAATCCAAAATGGCATCGAGGGCATCTTTTTCGTTTCCAACGGCTAAATTATCGGAAATTTTTCAAGATTCAGACTCAGATGATGAGTTATTTGAAGGATTTACCGGAGCTGATGTTAGGTACGATAGTAGTGATGACTCGGACGATGAATTAGTCAGCCGTGGCGATCTCACTGACTCGTATCATTACCCGTGGCTGAAACTTTTTACTGAAAACGTAGGCCCGACTTTCATGGTCAATGAGAGTGACAATGAGTTTACCGTGTTTAGTAGGATCATTGACGACGATTTTATGGATATATTAGTGACTGAAATGAACAAATATGCCGCTCAGTTTTTCACAAAACACCCAAAAGACGACTCTGAAGCCAAATTCCAGAGCCCGATCGTGAGTTGATGTAGGTGTTGTGGAGATGAAAGCTTACCTGGGAATACTTCTGTAAAGTTGCCTACATATGACAGTTATTGCAACATAATAAAATTTGCTCAATTGTATCCAAGTCTTTCTGAACAATACATGTATAAGTTATGATACTATATCTACAATATTAAATTATCTATGGGTCCCCACAGATGGGTACTATAATTTACTAAAATACAAAAATGGCCAGCGTTCAGCAGTGTATTACGTAATGGGGCGGGCAGCGTGCTAGGAGTTAAAAAAAGTCTACCCCACGATTCACTAGCTCCAGAGTAATGGATGGCTAAATTAGAATTGGCGAAAAAATGTACGAAAAAAATTGGGCGCAAAAGAGCTGGCAAAAATGTGGAAAATAAAAAATGGAAAATATTAAAGCCAGCTAATGTATAATTATTTTGAGATATTTTTTTTTTAATTCATTATTGTGGCTAGCATTAGTTTCCATGTAGGCTGGAGGCCACAATTTAAATTCATGACCGTACTTTCACGAATAATTGAATACGAACTAGCTCTTAGTTAATGACATCATTTGGGATGACGGTTATCTTTGTAGGGATGAGAATACTCACGGTCGTAGGAGTAGGTTACTATCTTGCCATTGGTCAAGTAGACTAAACCAGCGGACTGAAAAACAGAAGAAATACAAATGTGCGCGGCAGTATGTGGTAGATTGTGTTAACGTAGGAGGTAGTCTATGGCACAGTTGTGTTATTGTGAGAGGCAGTCTGCGGTACAGTTGTGTTAATGTGGGAGGTAGTCTATGGTAGTTGTGTTAATATGAGAGGCAGTCTGTGGCATGGTTGCGTTAATATGGAAGGCTTTTCTGGTACAGTTCTGTTAATATGGGAGGCTTCTCTGGTACAGTTGTGTTAATGTGGTGGCTTCTCTGGTACAGTTGTGTTAATGTGGGATGCTTCTCTGGTACACTTGTGCCAATGTGGTAGGCGATGGTCTCTAGTACAATTCTGTCAACACTTACTCTATAAGCCCCAGTTTGCTGGTAGAGAGGTACACTGGTTGTTTAAAGTTCTAGGTTGAGGATATATACAACGCTATCACTGCATTAAGCCATACACAATAGATATTAACTGATTGGCTAGATATTGTACTTTTTCTATCAACCGTAATCTTAAAATGGTGTAAAAACGGCTTTCGGAGCATGGTGCAACGCACAAATCGCAGAGGAAATCTATTATTTGTACATTCGTTCCATCAAAACAGGAAACTAAGCTCTCGGGAGCACACTTGTTGATGCTTGTCAAAAACCCGGGAGATTTCTTGGTGAAACGAAGCCAGACCAAACAAATTGATATATTTACCTACCAGCATGGATATGTTTATTATATGCAATCTATTATCTACCATATAAATGCATAACCAGGGGGGGGGGAGTGGCCACACGTGCTTCGTGCAATAAAGCTCTCATGTAGCATCTCACAGCGAGAATTGTAAGTTAGGCGCTTGTAAACTATGTTAATTACAGCATAATTGTAATTATACCATCAACCAAACGTAATATGCCAATTAATTACATATTTTATTACATAATAGGCATCAGCTATTTCGTGTTATTATTGGGGGAATCTTGGTTTGACAGGGAGGCTAATGTTTGCCCCATTAACCACAGCCTACTTGGGAGCAAGTTGGTTTTGAATACAAATTGATAAGGATGAGTTGGTTTCAAAACCAAAATGATAAAGTTGAGTTGGTTTTGAACCCAGACTGATAAAGATTAATTGGTTTTGAACCTGAATTGATAAAGATGAATTGGTTTTGTAGTTAAAGTGATAAAAATGAGTTGGTTTCAAACCCAAACTGATAAAGATCAGTTGGTAAGGTGATAAACTTATACCGACCATAGTTTTACCTTGTATTAACTGAATATTTCACATAATACCTGCTTAGCTTCAACAGTTGGATAAAATTAGCTAGAAAAGACGGCTACACCAATCGATGCTAACAACTCCGATTTAAGCAAACTCAAAGACACCGGACCAAACATAACCCCATCTCAAAAACCCATTTCTTCCATGAAGTCAACAGTCGCTCCCAAAATTCGAGTATTTACTCTTCTCAACATGCATTATTTGTCGCTGACTTTCATTTTCAACATGTATTTCCCGATGTTGATCAAGATTTTCACTGATTGATGGCATTTACTAACATTTAAAATGGAATGAGAGTTCGACTGAGATGGGAACCATGGTATAAAGGAACGTTTCTTGCGACGGCAGAAAGGACATCCGCCTGGCCTCTCAGGTCTCCCAGGTCCGCCACGTCCACCAGGTCCACCTTTATTCCCAGACGATCCTGCTACGTAGTATTTCTCCAATTTGTTCAGCACCTGTACAGAATGATCATCGGCACTGATAAATATAGAAATAGTTCGTTACTGGTATAAAACAGAAACCGGCGGCGTGAATGGAAAAAGGTCTGTCCCGACTCGGTAGGTTTTTCACATGAGGTGTTTTTCTCCCACCCCTTATATAAGTGAGACTAATCAAATTGTCGTGTTAACCACATGGGCTAGCTTAGTGAGTGGTCAAGAATAAAATTGCCCTACACAACGATTACCTCGGTTATCAGCTGATAAATAAATAAAAAAATATTAGCATAAAAGGTAAACATTAAAGTACATGAGGTAGATGACAGATGCGGATCTTTTTGATCATGTGGGGGCAGTTAGATTAGCGGTAAGATTGTTGGAATAGAATACGAAAACTCTTAACATATTCCGTCTAGCCAGTCTACTATGTGTCATTTTCTAGACAGAAAGGGCCTGAAATGCCACCACCCGATGTGTGTCTGGAGGTCCCTTGCTCTGTGATTGTGTATGGCCATCTTCACTCTGATAGTGCTGTTTCGAATGCGCCCTAGATGCTCTCTACAGGTCTGTACGGTGGCCCGTGTTTGGTATCGAATTATCCCACTGTAAATAATCATCAAACATCGCAGAAATAGCGTAGTTTGCGAAATAGGCTACGATTTGGAACCGGTGGTGTGTATAGATGGCGGTCGACTGTTTACCGGTGGTCTCCACATCGTACATCGTGTTAACCACAAGCTAGATATTTGAAGGGCCGATGGTGGCCCATACAATGGATTAATCGCAGATTCTGGCTCGATGTACAACATGCTGCTCACAAACAATTTGATGTGTGGCTTACCGGTGCCTGTTATAGAGCTGCCAACCCCCTGTGAGTCCTCACTAACCATCATTTGCCAAGCTGCGCAAGGGCTTTAAATTACCTAATTAAGTTGCATACCCAGAGTGGAAACGGACAGCCTAATAGAGCAACCACCTGGCAACCACTGAATAACTGAATACTTGTTGTATGCATGGACATGAACCTAAACTGTCATAAAAAGGTGTACAAGCCATCCAATACATGGGGTATTTTTGGTGATATTTTGTCTGTTTTCACTCTAGTAATCGATAAATTCAACGAACAACCAACTTTCTGAGCACTCCACTTGTTTATCATTTACAAATGGCAATGAATAAATATGCAGCTCGCTGTATAGCCTTGGGCTACTTCGTGCAACAAACCAACATATCTCACGCAACGCCCTTCAGGGTCAGCAGATTTATACATACATACATAAATAAACATTTATATTGCCAGCAATAGCTCATGGCTGTTTATTTGTTTGTTTGACATTGACAAGTTTGAAACGTACGGCCATTTTGTTGATTAGTTTATCCCTCGGGTCTAGACAGTGACGTCACACCATTCAGCAACGTCATGCACACTGTCAAAACTGTCGCTTCAAAAGAAATATTTTAGAGAAGCAGGACTTACACTTGGACCATCAATGGTGTGACACCAGACAGTATTGAGGCGAAGACAAAAGCCAGCATTTCCTGTTTGTCGTCTGCAACTCGGACTATCATCACTTATATGTAGTCTCTCTGATGCCTCCAATTCCACAGTTCTACAGGCTCTTATTACTTATGTAAAGTCTCTTTGATGCCTCCACTTCCACAGCTCTACAGGCTCTTATCACTTTTGTGTAAAGTCTCGAGGATATCCCCACTTCCACAGTTCTAAAGGCTCTTATCACTTATGTAGTCTCTTTGATACCCCAACTTCCACATTTCTAGGCTCTTTTCACTTATGTATAGTCTCTTTGATGCCTCCACTTCCACAGTTCTACAGGCTCTTATCACTTATGTAAAGTCTCTTTGATGCCCCCACTTCCACAGTTCTACAGGCTCTTATCACTCATGTAAAGTCTCTTTGATGCCCCCACTTCCACAGTTCTACAGGCTCCTCTCTTTGTCTCTACACTATTAGTCTCTTCCTGCCGTTGCTGCAATTCTGGCTCTAACCTTGACTTTTTATCAGACCATACCATTGACGTTTGTATTATTTATGCGCTTTTCGTGGTTTCTGTCCTATTTTAGACGATTATCTACCTTTGCCCACTCATTGCACCCGATGGAGTCTACTTGATATACGATAGATTTCATACTGATCTTTATATAGGTTTGTCAAAAAAGGTATTACCCTTGTATTTTTCGTATTTACGAAATGCCTAACACGACAGCCCGCAAATCAATGCCTCTATGAAGAACATGTTTCATAATAAAAATCCGTGCATAGTGTGTTAAATGATAAGATCGGTGATTTTTACCATAAAATTTGCCACTCGGTAACAGCTAGACTAATAAATATACTTTTCCCAGAAAATTTTTTATGCTCATTTTATTTTACAGAACAAATTCTACTTTCCTTGGTGGAAACAGGGGCAATTTTTTTCTAAAAGAAAAACTTGGTAGCAGATATTAGACAGCGATTTTCCCATAAGTTTGTTGAATAAACGATTAAATTAAATTAAATTGAATAAGCTGATATTGCCTAAACCGTATCTATGCGATAAAACAACATGGAGAAGGTGAGTTAACCCTATTGCCTAACGCATCCCGGATTCTGTCGAATCCAATCAAGGTGATGAGGTAAAAGTGAAATGCGACATTTGTATACTGCATTTGCCAAAAGACGGATTAAACTCAACAAATCATTGGGGAGAGCAGTTCTATAACCGGCATCGAGAATACACTGATAAATTTACGTTCCAAGTGCGTAATTATTCGTATTGCTACGAATAAATTCCGATGGTACTCATCGTGTGTGGTGGAGTCATCCAGAACAATGGGAATACAGTACGCAGCCCAATGACATAACGGGAGACACACAAATGGTATTTCTGGAGATGGAAACCTCGAGCTCTCCGGTTTGTAGGTCGAAGCTCTACCAACTGAGGCTATCACGTTCCAAATAAGTACGGCATGTAGCGAAGTATGGTAGCGGGGAAGTATGGGTCATGAAGATGAGATAAAAAGTTAATGAGGATGATTCTGCACAGTGATACGATCGAATATCGTGGAATAAACTTCGGATATCACTGAAGAACGATCAGATATCACGGAAGAACCATCAGATATCATAGACGAACCATCAGATATCATGGAAGAACCATCAGATATCACGTAAGAACCATCAGATATCATGGAAGAACCATCAGATATCATGGAAGAACCATCAGATACCACAGAAGAACAATCGGATATCATGTAAGAACCATCAGATACCATATAAGAACCATCAGATATCATGCAAGAACCGTCAGATATTATGGAAGAACCATCAGATATCACGGAAGAACCATAATATTCCATGGAAGAACCATCAGATACCATGAAAGAACAATCAGATACCATGGAAGAACAATCAGATAGCACGGAAGAACAATCAGATACCATGGAAGAACAATCAGATAGCACGGAAGAACAATCAGATAGCACGGAAGAACAATCAGATAGCACGGAAGAACCATCAGACATCACGAAAGAACCATCAGAAACATAAACACAGCCGCGTCAGCGAGAAGTACTCCCTGAACAGACACTGCTCGGCGTACCCAGACGGCGACTCCACGTGACGATGAATGCTCGCTGTCGAGCGCGTGATGGAAAATTCCGAACGTGGCACCCGTCTAAATTCAATGACTCAATTAGGCAAGACTATAGCCGTGTTCTACTGACGTTAAATGCATTAGTGTCGACGGCGAGACAGACCGATCTCATTGGTAATCATAAACCGACGCTATCGCCAGGATGTGATGTGATGTAATTATTTCATTAATTATTTCGCGCAATAAACAAATTTATTTGCACGCCGCATAACAAAAGGTCGCACCGTTGCCGCGGATTAAACGCCATTTACACAGCGTGTGTGTGCGGCGCGTTTTTGCTGTTGAAATATTTAGATACCGATATGGTGAACGATGAATGCCCGATACAAAAAACCCTCACCCAGGCGACAGACCCCGTAGCCCGGTCTCCCAGGCCCGCTGCAGCCATTGTTATTAGCAATATTAGCTAATATAGGTAATTATGCGAGTAATTACTGAGCGCAATAAGTGCAACAATCATTGAAATAATGGTCGAGAGATCATATCGGCGTATAGTGAGGGCGTAATTGGTTGGGGGCGAATCGACAGAAGGTCGGTCGACTACGCGATACAGGTTCAGCCTAATGAAGGTTTATTGGCTCGTCAATATTTATATTGCCTCGTCGACTGGCGATGAAGATGCGTAAGGAACTCTTTAGCTGGAATCTTGAGCTGTTGGGGGTCTATACAGAGTATGCGATGTATCGAGGATAGCTCTAGGCATTTGGAACAGGTGGTGAGAATGGACAAAGGTCAACTGTCTGACCAGAATCGGTGTTGGTCACGTGTTCTTACCCCCCTTCTAAGTGAATTGGTTCGCCGTGTTAACTGCATTAGGTGGCTAAATAAGTTGAATATGACATTTATCTAACGCACTATTACGTATGTATGTATGTATTTATAGGCTGATTACCGAGGTAATCCTTGTGATACGCCATCAGAGGCCCTTTAAAAAGCTAGCCCATTAATGTGGTTAACACGACAATCTGATTAGCCTCACTTATATGGGGTGGGGGAAAAACACCTAGTGTGGAAAACCCATCGAGTCTGGGCAGACAATTGACCTTTTTCCATTCACGCCACTGGTTCCAAATGTCTACATATGAACTACATATGTCG
>WURV02154689.1:0-16679 GCA_011762755.2 Epimenia babai
ACAAACAAGAGATTGATACGGGTCGTGTTCAGGTCTTGGATTTGCCAGAAGATAAAGCCAAGGAAGTCGCCGCCGCTGCGGCCAAGACCGATGGAGTGATTTTCCATCTTTGGCAAAAGGGGAAAGAGTTTCCTGATGGAACCGTGACCTTCCCCCAATCCTTGGGCCACATCTTTAATCAGCCGAAATAACAATAGTCACAAGAAAAAGGCCTCTGATCAGAGGCCTTCTTCTCTCTCTTAGGATAAATAGGAGCGTAGCGATGTGGAAAATTCTTGGCGGACTTGTGGCTCTTTCGCTCATAAGTACGAGTGTGAGTTCTGCCGCGGATCCAGCGGTCCTGAAGCCGCGTGTCCCACCCGACCAAATTGAAGATGCCCGAACCTGGACGAATCCATTTCCTCCTACGGCAGCAACTATCGAAAAGGGGAAAAAGATTTTTCATGGGAAAACCTTTTGTGTGACCTGTCCCGGCAGGGATGGCAAAGGCATGGGGAATATTCCAGGTCTTCGTGGAAAATTACCACGCAACTTCACTGACAAAACCTGGCAGGCGAAGCGTACTGACGGTGAATTGTTCTGGATTCTTAAAAATGGGAGTCCTGGCACAGACATGGCCTCGTTTATCCCATTAGTGGTGACTGAAGAAGAGGCTTGGCAGCTTGTGTTGTATGTTCGATCTTTCGGCCAATCATGACCTCTTGGGTTGATTGACACGGCAGGAAATTTTTCTCTCATGGCAGATCTGAAAATCGTGATTATTGGAGGAGTGGCTGGTGGGGCCAGTGCGGCAGCCAAGGCCAGACGAGTGAACGAGTCTGCCGACATCACGGTGTTTGAACGAGGTCGGTATGTGTCATTTGCCAATTGTGGGTTACCCTATTATGTGGGAAATATGATTGTTGATCGAGAGGAGTTGTTGCTCCAGTCACCTGAAAAATTTTGGAAACGGTTTCGCGTGACTGTGAAAACTCAGCATGAGGTGTTATCGGTTCATCCTGAGAGGCACACGATCAACGTGAAGAACCTTGAGTCTGGTGAAATGTTTGTCGTGCCCTATGACAAACTGATTCTTGCACCGGGAGCCGGAGCTATTGTTCCCGATATTCCAGGTATTGACGCCAAGAATATCTTTACCGTGAAGACGGTGCCTGACTCCGATGCGATTAAACAATTCTTGACAGATTGTTCCGTCGAAACAGCCGTTGTCGTTGGTGCGGGATTTATTGGTCTGGAAACGGTTGAGGCGTTAATGAATCTAGACTTGCAGGTGACTCTCGTGGAATTAACTCCTCAGGTTCTGCCAGCTTTTGATCAGGAGATGGCGTCACTCATGACCCAACATCTTCAGTCAAAGGGTGTGCACATCATTCTTGGAGACGGTGTTCAAGCGTTTCATACCAAAGAAGGTCTGGTCTATGAAATCGAATTGTCCAGTGGTGCTTGTGTCTCGTGTGATGTGGCAATTCTCTCCATTGGGGTGCGTCCTGAATTGAAATTGTCGAAAGAAGCAGGGCTCACCATTGGCCAATCTGGGGGAATTGTCGTGAATGACTGTCAGCAAACATCGAATCCCAATATTTATGCAGCAGGTGATGACGTCGAGATCGTTCATTTGGTCACAGGCAAACCTACCCGCATTCCCTTGGCAGGACCGGCGAATAAACAAGGCCGGGTGGCTGGTGCCAATGCGGCTGGAGGTTCTCTGAGGTTTCCAGGCGCGATTGGAACGGCGATTGTGGAATCCCTTGGCATGACTGCCGCAAAAACAGGGTTATCTGAGCGTGAGGCGCAAGTTCATGGCTATGACTATTTTGTCTCCCTTACCCATCCTTTGGATCATGCAGACTATTATCCAGGAGCCGAAGCTTTGCATATGAAGTTGATTGTCGAAAAACCCACAGGACGATTACTTGGTGCGCAGATTGTTGGAGAACAAGGTGTCGATAAACGAATTGATGTATTGGCCACGGCCATAGCTGGGAAAATGAATGTGAAGGATTTAGAGGCCCTTGACCTTGCCTATGCTCCACAATTTAATTCTGCCAAAGGCCCAGTGATTATGGCTGGGTTTGTGGCTGCGAATATTTTACGCGGCGAGGTCCAAACCATCACCGTAGAAGAATTAGAAAAGAAGCTGGAAGCAAAGATGCCCCTTCAAATACTCGATGTGCGGACAATCAATGAATATCACGAGACACATATTCCCCAAGCCCAGCTCATTCCTGTCGATGAATTGCGCGAACATCTGACAGAACTCGATCCTAAAAAGGAAACCGTTGTGTACTGTCGAGTCGGGTTGCGGGGTTGCCTGGCCTGCAGAATTTTATCGCAACATGGCTTTCAGAATGTGTGCAATCTTACTGGAGGGATTCTGAGTCTGTCCCAGATGAACGCAGAAAGTAGATATGGCTTATTAACAACAACTCCACTTTTTACTGATTGAGATGGATGAAAAAGTCACGACTTGGCTTGGGGAGTCAATTCATGAAAGCATTCTCTCATTTACATAGCAAGCCCGTGTTCAGTATTAGATTCACAACATTCGAGTGTTGCTAAATGAATTAGAGATAAGAACAAAATGAAGACCAGGATCGGAAATAAAATTTTAAGGAAACTCACCAAATAATTGTAAGTTCAAGCAGTTGGTAATTTTGTCTTCAATTTTTCAAAGGAGCTAATGGTATGGCTACATTGTGGCGAAAAGTATTCTATAGAATATGTTGTATGGGAGGCGTTCTCTTTTTTCTACCCATTGTACTTGCCTGGGCAGGAAGTGCGGGGGATCTCAAGCCTCGGGTTCCCCCAGATCGGCTTCAAGAAGCCAAATCGTTTCAAAATCCTTTTACACCTTCAGCGAATGTCGTGGCAAAAGGGAAAAAGCTCTATGAAGGAAGGGCCTTCTGCTCTGCCTGTCATGGCTTAGAAGGGGCTGGGGGAACAAGCGGTGGACGTACTACACCTGCTGGTGCGCAACCGCCAACCAACTTTGCCGACGCCGCTTGGCAGGCTGCCCGAAGCGATGGAGAATTGTTTTGGATTCTCAAACACGGCAGTCATGGTACCGATATGGCTCCCTATATGCCACTGTATTTATCAGAAGAAGAAGTGTGGGAAATTGTCACGTATATTCGGATGTTTGGGGATATGTGAGTGAGTGAAATACCGTCGGAAAAACCTACTAGGATTAGTGCACTATTGTATTCAATAAGGAGGTCAATGATGGATCAAACGTTGTTTTTTCAACGCAAAAAAGAATGGATGATGTGTATGGCCGTGATGGTACTCTCTGGATGTAGCCATTATGGACATCATGAAGTTTCCAAGACCGCGAACGCAACGATTCAAGGATGTACAGACTCTGCCATTACCGGCACGGCGACACTGAAAGAGTTTGAAACCACTGAAGGTATTAAAAAAGTTTATGTGCAAATGAAAGTCAAGGGATTAACGGATGGCAAGCATGCAGTGCATATTCATGAGGTTGCCAGTTGCCAACCGTGTGGAGCGGCAAAAGGCCATCATGATCCTGGACCATTTGGCAAATCGACGCCCGACGCACCGGATTTTAACCATCCTTTCCATATGGGGGATCTAGTGAATATGACGGTCGTCAATGGAGTGGGAACACTGCATACGGTCACCACGCGAGTCTCGTTGTCCGACGGCCGCTTGAGTGTCTTGGATGAAAATGGAAGTGCCTTCATTATTCACACCAACGAAGATCTGTATTGTGATCAAGACAGTGAACTGAATAAAGGCTGTGCCGGAGGATCACGCGATGCTTGCGGCATCATTGAGCCTATTCTTTAAGCGGCAGTACGTTTCTAGTTGAATTATTGTCACGTACTCTTTGAATCATCAATAGATTTGCGTTTTGGTCATAGGGTATGAGCTTCTTCAGGAGAAGCCATTGTTGTTGGTTAAGGAGACAGTGAAAAGAGTAAACCCCTTGCCCTGATCATGGAATTCATGGTGCCATCATACTTTCGACAGGATTGTTTCTGCTAGGGAGCCCTGCTTTTGCTCGGTTGGTTGGAGCCCATTCATGGGCAGAGTAATATGGAAGGAGGTACCCACCCCTTCTTCGCTTTCAACGGTTATGCTCCCCTGATGCTGATCAATGGCATCTTTGATAATCTTGGAGCCCAGTCCTGTTCCTCCGGCTTTGGTGCTGATGGCATTGTTCGTGAACAAACGTTCGCGTACTTCTGAAGGCATTCCCTTTCCGGTATCCGTGATGGTTAATTCAAGGGTATCCATTTTGATATTCACAGACCCGGCAATCGTGACTGTTCCTCCCTGAGGCACTACGGGAATCGCATTGCCAACGAGATTATATAGCGCCGTAAATATGCGTTTCTCATCGACGTGAATGAGGGGGAGGTCTTTCATTCCTTGCACATGTAGAGCAACACCTTTTTCCTGGGCGGACACTTGGAGTGCCTTCAGCACGCCTTCCACGATTTTTCTGATATCAGAAGGTGCAAAGTAGGGACGGCTCGTCACTCCCTTGACGGCATCGGCAATTTCTCTCACTCGATCTTGAATGCGTCGGGCATTGCTCTCTATCATTTTGATGACTTCCCCACACATGACTTCACTTTTATGTAGTTCTTTGAATGTTGACTCAACAATGGCAGGAAATACCTCTTTCAATTCGTCACTCAAAATATTAGCTCCTGTTATGACTGGCATGAGCATATTTTTGATATCATGTCCCGCATTACCCATCACTCTGGTAATCTCAGCCATTTTTGCCGCTTCTAATAATTGAGCCGCTTGTCGTTTGCGTTCTGTGATGTCTTGAAATGTAACCACAGCACCGAGTAATTGTCCCTGTTCATTGCGCATGGGTGTGCTGGAATATTGGGCAGAAAAATTTGTTCCATCTTTTCGCCAAAATAATTCATCCTGCCCCATATGAACCAAGCCATCTTTGTAGGCACCGTATATCGGGCAGTCTTCCTGTGGATAGGGGCTGCCATTTTCTTTCGTGTGGTGCCATAACGTGTGACTGGGTTGCCCTAACAACTCCTGGATGTCATAGCCCAACATAGACGCGGCGGCGGGATTGACAAACGTATGGCACCCTTCGAGATCTAACCCAAAAATCCCTTCTCCGGCGGAATGAAGAATAAATTCATTTTGACGACGGAGATTGGCAATAGTCTGCTCAGCTTGACGGCGAGCGGAAATATCCCGGAAGGTGACGACGGCTCCAGCAAGTTTCTTGGCCTCATCAAAAATGGGAGTGCTGGAATATTCAGCTGGGAAGGAAGTGCCATCCTTTCGCCAAAACACCTCGTCATCTCCATGGTGTACGCGCCCATCTTTGTAGGCACCATAAATCGGACATTCGTTGGCGGGATACGTATGCCCATTACTTTTTGTGTGATGCCACAGGGGGTGACTTGGTTGTCCCAACAGATCCTGGATTTCAAACCCTAACAAACGAGCTGCCGCTGGATTCACAAATGTGTGTTTTCCGTCTAGATCAAGGCCAAAGATGCCTTCGTCTGCGGCATTCAAAATCAATTCATTTAATTTCTGTTGGTTCAACACTCCAAGTCTCCTTCTAGCCAATAATCGTGAATCAATCATTCATCTCTCGGCAGCTCTTGATGTTCGTTCACAGAGGACGGCATAAATAGGTCCTTCGCTCAGTTGAATAGGATTGAGCGAAGGACCTCACCGACTCATCACCGTCTTAGTTTGTAAAGCTACTGAGCTCTCGTTGACTCATGGCCTTTTCAACGGCGGCAAGTAATTTTTCTTTGTCTACCGGTTTGACTAAATAGTCTACTAATCCGCGTTTCATTAATTCTGTCGCCGATTCAAGGTTGGGATAACCCGTCATCACGATCAGGGGTACATGCGGCCATTCTTGTTGAAAAAATTGGATGGCTTCCAAGCCATTGACTTTTGGCATGTTAATATCCGTGATAATCACATCAAGTGTGAGGGGGTTATCACCTTCTTTGATTTGTTTGATGGCTTGTTCCCCATCTTCAGCCTCAATCACCTGATATCCTGCCTGGTCCAAGCACATTCTTGCGACTGTCCGTACATCAGCTTCATCATCAACGACCATGACTCGTCCATTCGTCTGTGTCATACCCTATCCTCCTTCAATTAAAAATGTTGAATGGTTAAAATTTCTGTTCTACGAGTATGAATGAGCAATGGGTATGCCAAAATGAATTTGTTTGTAAATTTCTTGGAATGGCAATAGTTACAATGATTTCCTTTAATGTGAGTAAAGACTTTCAATGAAACTGTTAATCCATAATGTTAATGATTAACTTAACGGGTTAACGTGAATAAGAATTTACTATTCATTTGGCAAGCTGTGATATATCTTAATGCGGAAATTTTGAATCTTCGTTTTTCAATACACCTCTTTCTCATCACAGATTTATGTCTTCAGTCTTTCACGTTGATTTCATCTGTCTGAGTCCCAATTGGCATCACTGCCCCATATTAAGTGTCGCCAATTGCCCCCTTATTCGAGAAGGGCAGAATTAGAAGTCCAGGAAATATCTCGTAACATCAAAGCCCCATGGAAATGGTATCGAATTTGTAATACCTAATAGGAACGAAGTGGAATAGAAATTCAAATGTCGGTGCGGTATTTCATCAGAGCCCCAATAATCTTTTCATGCTGATGCGAGAAAGAGAGGGAATATTGTGGGATCTCAGGAAAAGGATATGAGGCATCGATGGTCTATTGTATTGGCAGGGGGAGAAGGTGAGCGGACTCGTCCCTTTATTGAACAATGGCTGGGTTATCACAAACCAAAACAATTTTGTTCGTTTGTTGGTAACCGCTCGATGTTGCAACATACGTGGGATCGAGCAGACCAATTGACCCTACCCGAACAGAAGATCACGGTTGTGGGTGAGCATCATGCTGCCGAAATGTCACGGCAAGTGATGGGGGAATCGAGTGGGCAGGTCATTTACCAGCCCCATAATTATGGAACGGCTGCCGGCATTTTTCTTCCTCTGACTTATATACGGCATCATGATCCTCAAGCGACAGTCATTCTTTATCCTTCGGATCACTTCGTGTTTCCCGAGCACCGATTTGTCCTAATGGCTGGAAAACTCATGCGCGCAGCCGAACTGTTTACCGAACGTCTCATGCTTCTTGGGATTTCCCCAACGGGGGTCGAATTGGACTATGGCTGGATTGAACCAACTCAGCCTCTTGGGTGGATTCGCGGTTCTCAAGTCTGTCAAGTTGGAACGTTTCTTGAAAAACCAGATTCCCATCGTGCGATGGCGGCTCTGGATGCCGGTGGGCTCTGGAATACGTTTGTTTTCGCAGGCAAGATTGAAACGCTTTGGCAACTAGGATGGCAGTGCTTGCCTGAAGTGATGCAGCAATTTGAAACGTTTGACAATGCGATTGGGACCTCAATAGAGAAACAAGCTCTTCGGATGATGTATGAAGATATGCCTTACCGAAATTTTTCATCGGATGTTCTGCAGCAGGTTCCCGAACGAGTGGGAGTACTGGAAATGCGGGATGTGATGTGGAGCGATTGGGGCCATCCCACACGCATTTGGGAAACGCTTCGTGCCATTGAGCGAGAACCCACATTTGCTTCTTCATTTGAACAAATAGGGACATCCTCAGCTAGAGAGAATGCGTTTACGCACGCCTTTGTCTACAAATGAAAATTTAAGATTGAGAAACTGTTTTTTCATTTCATAATTTCCATTTCTCGGAGCATGTTACTTGAGTGAAAAATGATGATGGAGGTCTTTTTGCCTAACGAGACAATTGATGATTCAACAAAAGCCATGAGGGAAGAACTCGCAAACTCGATACCTGATCAAGAGGCATCCGAAAGAATATTGTGGGAAGCCTATCCTTCTTGGGGGCAGTTCAGTTGGCTATACTTTTTGAGCCTCTGGACGGCCGCAAGAGGGGTAATTTTTCTGTATGCCGAAATTTCAGGTTGGGTGTTGTGGATGGTGGGAGCAGTAGTTTTGCTGGGAGTCGCAGCCGTCCTCAGGTATTGGGCAAAGTATGTTCTTACTTCACAGCAGGTGATCATTCGAAATGGATATTCTGGGAAAATCATTCGATGTGCGAGCCATGATATCATTCAGGCTGTTGACATCATGCAAGGTCCACTCGCAAAATTTTTGGGAGTAGGGACTGTGGTGATTCAATGTCGTGATGGTAATCGGACGCTAAGGTTTCGAGGGATCAAGGATCCTGAAGTCGTCGTCACTAAGTTACGGGCTCTCCTGCCAGCTTCTTCTCCTGTCTGTTCGCAAGTTTCTTGATTGAGTGTTGTGCATGGTGTTCTAAGTCACGAAGGATATCGTCACGCTGATGCTTTCTCTTTCTGGGCGCGCTGCTTTGGTTTTTGGCCTTGTGTGCTTGACTACCCTTTGTGCATTTCTTCTTGAATATTTCCTGAGCACGAGTCCTCGTCGCCCATTTGGTCATACTCAAATGGCGCATCTGCTTGGTTGGATTGGTATGGGCCTCATTGCATTGACCTTTGTATATCCATTGAAACGTTGGTGGTATCCGAACCAGGTTTGGCCAAAACGTTGGTTTCAGGTGCATATGGTGGCTGGGATTCTCGGCCCCCTGATGATCTTTGTCCATGCAGGTGTGCATTTTCATGCGTTGGTGCCGATTCTTGCGTTCGTGGCCATGGTCCTAGTGGTAATAAGTGGGATTGTCGGACAGGCCTTGCATCATTGGGTGTTTCAACAATTATATGAACGTCGTCATCAAAGGGCGTTCGAGGGTATGCCAGAAGACATTGTTGAAGCCCAGCTGCATGATCTAGCCTTACAAAAAGAAGCTCTTCGCTGGTGGAAGTGTCTTCATGGGCCATTGACCTGGTCGTTTGTGGCCTTCACTCTGCTTCATATTGGTGGCGCATTGTTTTTTGGAGGAGGGTGATGATCGGGTGTCTGCGATCGTGGGTTGCACCGCTTCTATGGGGAGTTACAGCCGCGATGATTGGAGCTGTCCTATGGTGGTCACCGGACTATACTGAAACCTTTTGGGCGCCTGGACATCTCAGTCGATATCATACGGATGTAGGGTCTTGCTTCTCCTGTCACCAACCATTTCAAGGGCCGATACCTCAGAAATGCCTATCATGCCATTCGAAAGCGATCTTTGTGAAACGCGCTGAACCTGATGTGGCTCATTTTCATGCTGGTATTATTGATCAAGCACAACTCTGTTTGACGTGTCATGTTGAGCATCGAGGTGTCTTGGCTTCGATTACCATGGGTGCCTTGAGCAATCCTCACGGAGAATTTATTTTTCGAGCTACTGGTGCGACTTCTTGCTCGGATTGTCACGTAAGGGCATTAGCCCTCAATGGGAAAATGATGTCCCTACTTTCCAATACGCGGGTCAGCCATCTTCTTGAAGAAGGGGAAGGCGCGCATCGTCTTAGTAATTTTGCAAAGTGTTTGAACTGTCATAGTGACGGGCAATTGGAAATTGAGAATGACTAACATTCCTCTCTATTGAGAAGCCTATGCAAGCAAATTTTTTAGAAAAATATTGGCATCATCTTTCTCTTCCTGATGTCCTGACTCTATTGGAGACCGATGTTGAGCAAGGCTTGGATGCCTTTGAGGTTTCACATCGACAGAAACAGTTTGGTCCGAATAGCCTTGCCCTTCAAGAAGGAACCAGCTCTGTCCTCCTTTTTCTTCTTCAATTTCATCAGCCACTTGTCTATATCCTTCTTGCTGCCACGTTGATCACTGCACTGCTTCATGAATGGGTGGATTCTGGAGTGATTTTTGGAGTGGTGCTCATCAATGCCGTGATTGGGTATACGCAAGAATCTAAGGCCTTGCAAGCCATAGCGGCTTTAGCACGAACGATGGATGGCATGACCACTGTAATTCGGGCTGGGCACAAGCAACGACTTTCTTGTTCGGCACTGGTGCCAGGAGATCTGGTGGTGTTGCAGTCTGGTGATAAAGTTCCGGCTGATCTTCGATTAGTGAATGAGCGAAATTTGCAGATTGATGAATCTGCACTCACGGGAGAATCCATCCCTGTTTTGAAACAGGTTCATGTGCTCCCCCAAGAGACGGTTTTGCCTGATCGAAGCAACATGGCTTTTTCCTCCTCGCTGGTGACGGCGGGAGGGGGGCTTGGAGTCGTGGTGGCCACGGGAGACGCGACAGAGATGGGCCGAATCAAACGGCTCATTGAATCGGCCGATGTGTTGGAAACCCCACTCACTCAAAAAATTAAAAAATTTAGTGGAATGTTGTTGTGGGTTATCCTTGGATTAGCAGGAATGACGTTTTTGGTTGGGTGGCTTCGAGGAGAAGCGGCTTTTGATATGTTTATGGCAGCTGTGGCGTTAGCTGTCGGGGCCATTCCCGAAGCGTTACCCGCAGCCATGACCATTATGCTTGCCATTGGTGTGTCACGCATGGCTCGTCGTCATGCCATTGTGCGAAAACTTCCTGCAGTGGAAATACTCGGCAGTACGACGGTGATTTGTTCTGATAAGACTGGGACGTTGACTCAGAATCAAATGACCGTACAAGAGGTTTTCGCCGGGGACAATGTCTTTTCATTTTCAGGGTTAGGGTATTCACCGGTTGGGGAAGTCCACTGTCAGGGGATGGCTGTCGATCCTGAGTTGTATCCGGCCTTACTCGAATGTGTAAAGGCCGGACTCTTGTGTAATGACTCGCAGCTGGTCGCTAAGGACGGGAGTTGGCATGTCGAAGGTGATCCTACTGAAGGTGCGCTGCTTGTGGCGGCGGAAAAAGTTGGTCTTTCAGTTAACATACTCCCAACGCAATTTTCGCGTGTGGATATTATTCCTTTCGAATCTCAAGAGCAATTCATGGCGACGTTGCATGATCAACCAGATAACGTTAAGAAGATCATGTATGTGAAGGGTGCAGTAGAACGAATTATCCCTCGTTGCGCAAGAGGCTCTGCATCTCATGGTCAACTTGTTGATGTCGATGCCGAGGTCATTCAGCACACAGTTCAAGAGATGACAGAGAAAGGCTTGCGCGTTTTGGCCTTTGCCTTTAAATCCATACCGGCCGACCAATATTCAATTGTGCATGATGATGTGGGGGAGCTTGTGTTTTTAGGGTTGCAGGGAATGATGGATCCACCTCGGCCAGAAGCCATTCCAGCTGTGCAGGCCTGCCACAGTGCGGGCATTCACGTCAAAATGATTACGGGTGACCATGTGGGGACGGCTGTGGCCATTGCTAAGCAAATGAGGTTGGCTCCTTCGGGACATGGCCTGCATGTCTTGAGTGGCCATGACATTGCCAGGTTTACTGATGCAGAACTGATCAAGCAAGTGGAACAAGTTTCTGTGTTTGCTCGTGTCGCACCAGAACAAAAACTCCGGTTGGTTGATGCCTTGCAGGCTCAGGGCCATATTGTGGCAATGACCGGTGACGGTGTGAATGATGCACCGGCTCTGAAGCAAGCAAATCTTGGGATTGCGATGGGGCAAATGGGAACCGAGGTCGCCAAGGAAGCTTCGGACATGGTGTTGACCAATGATAATTTTTCGACGATTGAAGCTGCTATTGAGGAAGGTCGTGGGGTCTTCGATAATCTCGTGAAATTTGTGACCTGGACGCTCCCTACAAATATTGGTGAGGGCCTGGTCATTATGGTGGCGGTGTTTGCTGGCGTCACATTGCCCATTCTCCCTGTTCAAATCCTTTGGATTAATATGACCACGGCTGTACTATTGGGCCTTATGCTGGTCTTCGAACCTAAAGAACCTGGCTTAATGGCTCGTCCGCCTCGGGATCCACAAACCCCCATTTTAACTGGGACGTTGGTCTTTCGAATTGGTGTAGTCGGAGTCCTCTTATTGGTTGGATCATTTGGATTGTTTCAATGGGAATTCTCGAACGGCCGATCCCTTGAAGTTGCGCGAACAGCGGCGGTGAATATGTTTGTGTTTGGGGAAATGTTCTATGTCTTTAATTGTCGATCACTTGAGTCTTCACTGTGGCAAATTGGTTGGTTTTCCAACCGCTGGCTTTTGATTGGAGTGATTATGATGATTGGGTTGCAATTGTTCTTTACCTACGGGCCATGGATGAATAAGACATTTCAGTCAGCACCCTTGAATCAGGCCGAGTGGGGTCTTATTCTTGGATGGGGTCTTGTGATTTATGGAATCGTTGGTTTTGAAAAAACGTGTCGTCAATGGATGTCCCACAAACGGAAAGATGCTTTTCATGAAAATCTTGTTAGCAGTTGACCAATCAAAGGATTCAAATGTTGCGATTAATTTAATTGGCCAATTTCAATGGCCTGCTGGGTCAAGTTTGTTGCTGTTGCATGTTGATACGATTGAGGATGAGAAGAGAGTAGCATGTACAAAATCAGTAAAAAATGAAAAGTCTGCAGTAACAAGGAAAGCGGTACCTAACATTCATACCGAACTTCGGCGAGTGGAAAAAAAGTTGGCATCGGAAACCTTGAAGGTGCAATCGATGGTGGTAACCGGTATTCCGGGGCAAGAAATTTTAACGGCTATTCAAAGAAGGAAAATTGATCTCGTCGTTCTTGGCTCAAGAGGGCTCTCTCGAGTTTCTGGCTTGCTTATGGGTAGCGTGAGCGAATGGGTTTTGAATGATGCGCCATGTTCGGTTCTCATTGCCCGGCCTACTGCACGAAAATCAAAATCAGTATCAAGCTTGAACGTGCTCCTGGCGACTGATGGGTCGTCAGATGTTGAAAAAGCGGTCAATGTATTGAAAGAGTTCGTGTTGCCCGAGAGATCAAATGTCATGCTGCTTCATGTGATTAAAAAATATTTGTATGAAACCGGACAATGTATCAACCGTCAGGGAATGAGTTGGTCTGCATTTAGCAAGATAGCCAAAGATTGGTGCGGAGAACGAGGTATTGATGGTGTTCGTCTATTAAAAGGTACCCGTGATGCGTTGTCTTCCCTTTCCCTTATTAATATTGAGGAATGTCTTGTGGTAGGACATGAAGCCTCGGGCATCCTCAAAACGGCACGGCAACAAAAATCCGATTTAGTTGTCGTTGGCTCTAAGGGGACCACTGGTCTAAGGCGGATATTTCTCGGAAGTGTCTCACATCATGTCAGTCGGCATGCTCCTTGTTCAGTCCTTGTGGCGCGATCTTTGAAAAAATCCTAGCTTGTTAGAGGGCTTTTCAGTAGTTTATCTGCCTGAGTTCTGTGGAATAATTCCCCAGTATTCCCTCCTAATGTCCTTCTTATATCCTAAAGTGGGGCAAATTTTCATCATTTGGCCTCAATAGAGAAGGCCTGGCTTTTGCTTTATCGAATGTATGGAGTGTGCTCATTTCCTTTCAGAATTTGCTGGCGGCAGAGAGACGGTGAAGTGAAACCAATCCCAATTCATGGACAAGGGATGGAAGAGCGTTGCACCATTATGGTGGTTGATGAAGATGAAGCTATGCGAGCATTGTTGGCTGATGCCCTTCAAGAGAAGAACTGTCGCGTCGTGGAATCTCATGATGGGAAGGAAGCGTTGGATGCTGTGAAAAGGGTTAACCCCCATGTCATTGTCACGGATTTGAAGATTCCAGATGGAGGGTATCCATATTTACGGTTACTGAAAGCTTCTTCTCCAGAAAGTTCTATTGTGGTGATGACCGCTCATGGTGATAGTCAATCCAAGTCCAAAGCGTTAGAGCATGGTGCCATGCAATACTTTGAGAAACCTCTTCACATCAAAGATTTGAAATCCTTTATTTGCCAAATCTGTCTTATCAATCCGTGTGGAAATATTTCCTAATGTTACAACAGTTAAGCATAAAAACGAGGAGGAAACGAAACGATGGCCGGATCGTATTCGCTAACTGGAGCTGATGTACCCGAACATGTTCACTCCCGCATTGAGGGTTTGAAATTATTAGCTGCTCATTTAGATGAGCCTATCGTCCTTTTCAATCCGCAAATGGAATTGGTCTATGCCAATCCTGCGGCCGATCACATTACAAAGGACTGTCCATTAATTCCTGGAGAAACTGAGGCTCTTTCTCATTCGTGTGATTCTCAACCGACTGCATGTGAACCTTGCCCGGCAACGAGCCTGTTCCAGTCAAACGAACAATCTTCTGATGCCTCATCCAGTCTTTCTTCGGCTGTCCAGTTGCCGGCAATGTGTCCTCTCCCTCGGGCCGTGCCACTAAAAAGTGAGTTGGGCAAAACGCATTTTGCGGTGATGATGGGTGTGCGTGGAAGTGAGAGTCTGGTCACGCGTCATCAAAACTTTCAATCAGCCGAAGTTCCTCGTGATGAGGACATGACGGCTGGAGAGACTTCTCTTCGGTCGATTATTGGTGAAAGTGAGCCCATTCAACAATTGGTGGAAATGATTCAATTGGTCGCTGCGAGTGAGGCCACTGTGTTGATTCAAGGTGAAAGTGGAACGGGTAAGGAATTGGTGGCCAAAACGATTCATGCGTTAAGTCGCCGTCATGCTCAGCCTTTTGTGGTAGTGGAATGTAGCTCGTTACCGGAAACCTTGCTGGAAAGCGAACTGTTTGGCCATGTGCGAGGGGCGTTTACGGGAGCGGTGTCAGACCGTAAGGGTCTCTTCGAGGAAGCAGAAGGGGGCACTATTTTTTTAGACGAAATTGCGGATACCCCCCCTACCTTCCAAGCTCGCTTGCTTCGGGTTTTACAAGAAGGAGAAATCAAGCCAGTTGGAAGTAATCGTTCCATTAAAGTGGATGTACGAGTGATTTCTGCTGGGAATAAGCCTTTAGAAAATTTAGTGAAGACGAAAAAATTTCGTGCGGATTTGTATTACCGCTTGGCCGTATTGCCTTTGCATGTGCCCGCGTTGCGGGAGCGGCAGGAAGATATTCCCTTGTTGGTCAACCATTTCCTTGATTCTTCATCTCGCCGACATGGACGTCCCTCGTTGACTGTCCATCCCGAGGCATTTCGGTCCTTATTGCAGTATCCCTGGGCGGGAAATGTTCGGGAATTAGAAAATCTGATCGAACGAGCTGTGGTGACCTGCCGCCATTCCGTGCTTCAGGCAACGGATTTTTTTGGCCCAAAAGATCAATCTTCTTTGAATGGGGATTTGAATACCGTGAGCCAAACGGCTCGCCAAGTAGCCGAACGCGATCATATTCTTCAGGCTCTCGCCAAAACCAAGGGTGATAAAACTCGTGCAGCTCGTCTCCTTAAAATTAGTCGTTCTAGCCTTTACAATAAATTGCGCACCTATCACATCTCGTAAATTTTTACTGCTCTGCCCCCAATCGCCCCACTTCGTGTTTTCAATAGTCTTCGTACTTGGACACCTAAGTTGCTGAATAACTTTTAGAATTTCCAAAACGATGTTTTTCTGTTCAAGATTATGGAAGTTTGGATTTTGATCAGCCTCTCCCTTCTGGCTTGTGATGCTGCTTTGAAGCCTTTCTTTATTGCTGCTTCCCGCTTTTTAGACTAAAAAAATCTCACGGCACTATTGTTGCTGTTTTGCCATGTTGCTGAAGCAGGCACGGTGTCGTGGATTGTCTCTTCGTTGAAAACTCCAATCTTTACAAGGCAAGAACATGAGGTAGGCAAGGAGAACTGATTTTTTTTGGGTGACTCCTCAATGTCCGAATGATCTTTTTGTCTAGCGGTTGGTATGCCTGCACGGTCTGAGTTGTTTCTAGGAACGCTTCCTCATTAACGAGTGAAATCATCGGTGCGGCGGTGGTGTGACTTCGATCAACAGCCTTTGGTGCTAACCCACGAAACCCATATTCATTTGTACTTTATTTATAGGAGGTGGTGAGATGAACAGAGATTCAAACCTGATGCGAAATCGTTTTTCCTGGTTGATGGGGTGCGTCTTGTTCTGGGTCCTAATCGGAGTCGGTTCGGCCCAAGCTGCAACAGTAGAAGAGCGCCTGGAACGCCTGGAACAAAAAACGCTTTCTTCATCACCGGGTGCGAAGCAAGAAACAGGAAATATGGTTTTCTTCCGTGGCGGTGGTGCTTGGGCAACGAGTGACCGGTCCGGGGAGGTGGAGACAGATGTCTTTAGTTTTAACGGAAGTAATGATGGGGATTCTGGCTATTATGTGGGGGCTGGGCTGGATCTCGTCCTGACTCGTGATATTTGGGATTTGTTTCCTGGAACGTGGGTGTTGGGAGAAATTGGAGTGGAATTCAAGCGGTTTGATTCAAAAAAAGTTCAGCAGGCCGTTCCGACAACGTGCGATTTTGCGACTGGAGGGGCCGCATGTACGGGCAGTCGAAATAAGAAAGAAAAAGTACAAATTACGATGTTGACCGTGAATGTTGCACCAAAAATTATGTTTATGGAAGGCAGTCGTTTTCGTCCATGGATCATTCCTGCAGGATTAGATTTTCATGTCATCAGTCCTCCTTCCAATGATACGACGGTCTTAGATATTGGGGTCCAGTTTGGCGTGGGTGCCCAAGTCCGAGTATGGAAGGCGCTTCATCTTGGGGTTGATGGGCGTTTTCATTTAGCCACGGGCCAAACTGATACTACGAATAATTTTGGTACTGCCGGTGCCTACTTCGGCATCGCATTCTGAGAAGAGGTCTGTTGAAAAAAGCCGCCAGCGGCGTTCTCGCCATTTTTCCGTGCTCACGTACTTCGTGTACGCTCCGCGCGCAATAATAGCTGTG
>WURV02154700.1:0-16677 GCA_011762755.2 Epimenia babai
ATATTATATCATATGACTATTCATGTCTATGATCTATCACAGAAATCACAATATTAAAAAAATGCTTTACTCGCAGTAACAAGTTGTTTATTTGCGATATTTTACAATCGCTAATGTTACTTAGTGCCAAGTGACAAAACTTTTTGAATATACAATGTAGTATACTTATCGTCTTTAAAATTGATAACCATATGTTAAAGTAGACCATATTACACTGAGAGGGCGAGCTAACATCCCTATTGCCTGGGATATCTAGTATGTCTCGCACCATTTTGAAGTTATCTTTGCATTGTTAGGGCTACAGAAATGCTAACCTACAGCCAGTTTCGAGCCTATAGATAGGCAATTTCAAACCCGTGACCATTTGGTAGAGTCTCGTGCTCTTTCGACTCGACTTCCGGCTTCCCCGGTTTATGGCCATTATTCTATGATTTTATGTACTGCAGAGCATAGGTCATAGTTAGCGTGAATTTTAACCTCGCTAGTACTTACTGCTTATCAGCAGTTTAACTACTCCGACTATTGCAAAATTGGATGTGCAATCATAGACGACAAGCAACTAAGCTAACTATGCTTGGCCATTCTTTCCGCGGGGAAGCTAAATGACACTGGCAATAGCAGAGAGTGCAAATGAGCCTTAGCGAGATACTTATCCGCTGTTTGTGTCATCAGCAAATGAAAAATTCGGATATTTTACATCATAAATGTATACCATTTATATGTAAATTATGATTTGATGCCATACAATGATCTTTGATGGAAAATACAGGCAGCCCTCTTCTAATCATTTTTAGCGATACAAATATCCTCTATTGTAAGTTTGACGAATTTGCGTCTTTTACAAATTTAGTACACCCCTCTCTATACTCTAACTTTGCATTATTTTCCTCTCTATGGGTTGGTCGGAAAAGGAAACATTTTATCCCCCTGTTGGCCTGCTAGTTGCAGCCAAACACGCGGAGGACAACCAATTTATAGAGTTTAGATAGTGGTAAGCAAAAAGGCCGAAAATGGCGTCCATGCGGTGAAAACTGGTACCCGCATTATCGCATCACTGTATTTATAGTATCTCTAGGCGTGGTTAGTCGTTACCTGGAACGGGCTTTTATAACAAATGTCGGATGTAGGTAAAAAAAGCGTCAGCTTAAGCCCGTAAGGCTCCGCAATATGCTGGGGTCTCAAAAGGTAATTATAAATTCATTTATTCATTTCCAATCTTTCGCAGACGAGCTGGTGCTTTTTTAAAAGGGGATGGGAGCTTTATGTAACTTCGTCTCGTACGTGGCCGTACTGCGTCATTTCTGCCCTGCTGTGGCAAGGTAAACCTGCATTTTCATTGCTCGCGAGATATCACATGGTATTGGATGCGCGCACATCATGTTTGTTTAAAATTTGCTACCAGGAAATGTCGTCTGCTATTTCATCGCGAAAAAATGCAATTTTGCCAATCAACGAACTTCAACCAATGCATTGTTTTCGTGCACAACATGGCGCGAAATGCAATAGAGTATTCACGCTATTGTTTGAGGCATCGAAGATCTTGTATGCATGGAACACCGCAAATTGAAGGTTCCAAAAATTCTCATAATCCAACCATTACGCCATTTTAATACTAATAGGTTAAAGATGATAGATATTAATTACCAATTTATTATTAGCCCGCGATACGACATCGTATTATAACTCTGAACGCTGTCTAGGTTGCCTTTTGTGGATATTATTTTATAAATTTATAGTAATAATGATTTTTTGGTCTCCTTTAAAGATACAATAATTTCATCACATGTTTTGTAGCAAAAATTGGACCTTTTGTGTAGTGTTAGTCATCGTCGTCCGTCGTCGTCATGATTATTTAATATTAATTAGAATAAGTTATGACCTAATATTTTTATTTATTTAAAGTTTTGGATAAAAGACAAAATAGCAATAAATATTTTGCATTATTGGTACATTTACTCAGTCACAGACTCAAGAGGTTAACTTCGTAGTTATTGTAAACAAATTATGTTGTAATATAGCACAATAACTGTCACAAAAATGGTTTTGGTTTTAATCAGTAAATGACTAACAATAAGTGGAATAAAATTGATTTGCTTGAAATGCTTGGAAATCGTTGAAGCATTTTACGTTTAATTTTACATAAGCCTTGCCCACATTACCTTGCCACAGAAGGGGAAAAAATGCTGTGGCAGGACTATGTATCAAATTTCCATGAGCCTGGATCCGGTCTATTGTCTCGTGCTGTGACTACTTATCTCTTACAGAACCTGATTCAGTGGCGCGTGCGACATGAGTAGACGTTAGACCCTTGACAGCTGACGTCGACTAAGCGATTTGCACAACGGTGAGTTTTCCACCACAACAAATGATGCTAACAACTACGCCTAGCTTTGTAAAAGTCCCATTACAGGTTTAAGTTCTATGATGTCATATTCTGGTGATTGAAAGACTTAGTACTTAGGTGTACTTAGTTACTGTAGACCTGTTAAAAATTTGGGGACAAAATACCCACTAATAGTGGAGTTATGGCCTTGTAAACACGTGGCTCCTTTTTTTCTGGCCCACCCTGTAGTATCAAATTTCTAGGTGAATAATGAATAAGACTCCGTTGGCACATGATGTCAAGGTTGCCCGTGCGTTACAACGAAGTGTTCGATTCTCAGACGTGGGTGTGTTTGAATGTAAGGCGGTATTGTTAGATGGCATATACCTTGTCATCTCATGGTACACAATAAGTTCCTAACACAGATTTTGGGTCAGTTAACTAGTTTGATCCGGGAAAGGATTAGGATTAGCGATAACGTCAGAATATATACTGATGTCATGGCGGTACAGCAGCCATCTGATCGCACTAGTTCACTGCGCCGAGATTTCACTAAACCTTCAACGCGAGAAGGCTGAATGCTGGCATTGTGCTTCTACGGCATGATTGGACTATAGTCATCTGGTCACCTGCTAAATGTTGGTAGTTGCATTGCATGCTTACACGATGGGATTAACCAGTCTTTCTTCGTGAAGATACCGCAATTAAAATGACGTCTGTGAATATAGCGACATAGTCGGCTACTGACATAACTACGCACTATAAGTATAATTACAACAAATAAACATAAAACGCCGGGAGTTGGGGAGAGAAGTTCTTTATTTTGACCAAAACAGGTTTACTGGAACAGAGTCTTCAATTTCGGTTCCATCCTGGAAATAACATCCTGGAAAAAACATTTATATATGTTGTATGTTGTCAAATTTCATTGTATTGGTCACCAAGAGTGCATTTGCTACTTTCCACTAGAGAAAAGCACAGACCTAATATTATGATTAAAATTGTCATCAAACGTTAATGTCAAGGCGTTTGACGTTTTCCAGCCACAATTAGTGTGCGATTTAGAGAAGGGAAAGTATCAATCACATTTGGACACCCGACCACAACATTCAGCCTTCAGAACAATTGAGAGTCCAAATCATGTATTGCGCTGGTTAACCATGCTATTTGACCAATAAGCTGTAGTTGGTCTGTTCATTTTAATAGACATACATAAAAGGCAGTGTAGGAAACACATGGTGATGTTTGCATGGAGAAATACCTCCACTATATGATATGTACAAAATACTGAATTGCATATCACAATTTATTAAGACATTGTAACATCCGCAGTAAACTGTTGACTTTAAACCATTTATTTAACATACACACGCTGACTAACTTCTTTGATAATTTATGTCTTAGGAGTGAAACATGCAAATTAATAAAATACGTGCATATAAATGAAAAGTCTAGTTGGATTGGTATAGTTATAGATAAGCTAATCCGAGCCTAGCCAGGATGTAGAAGGGTAATAATTTATAGAGCGCTTGTCAACTTAGCATGGTCATTCTCCCTATGTAGTGACAATAGGACTGGCAGTAGCTGGGAAGTTAAGTGACACATCTCAGGAAGTACTAGCCCCGTATCTGGGTCTCGTATGTCACATTCATCGGAGAGGAAGGATTAATATTACAATTCCGTTAAATTCCAAATATATGTTTTGCAGAATGAATGGCACTATCCATTTAATAACAAATTTAAAGGCACAAGAAAGAAAAATAAAACCTATTTCAGGGAATCACTAAAGCTGAAGTCAGTTTACGAGATAACACATCAGGTTTGCGTCTATAAACTATTTACACAATTCTACTCCTACTATATTACATGTATATAACTAGCTATCAGCCATCAAACTGCATCTGGTTCAAACAACGGATATAAGTCACACACTAACGATATCGTATCATTTCAGTTCCAAATTGCATACTGCAATGACGAGCAGACAATAAGTATTATGCCCTGTAGGCTGAAATTTCTTTAAATCCTTATGTTTCACATGATTTATTACACATGAGAGGGCATTTACGAAGATATGTGCCGGGTGAAATGTGAAATTCACCCACACTCCTGCCCTCTACTGGCTCACAGTAAAACAATGCATACTGTGTAAGTATGTGTTTTCACCTACGAATGCCTCAAGTATCTCAGTGATCTCGGAGTCATCCGCACGTCAGTTAGGAACATGAGACAGTCAGCATCATCATCTCATAATAACAAAATTTGAACATCCAATTTGGTGAGCATACCATCACCTGTAACTCCACTCTGCTCTGAAACTCCCTCCCATTCGGCATCAACACATCTTGCACTCTCAACATCTAAAAATTATTAGCCAAATGTTCCTGAACCTAGTTTCACTAATATCGATTCTTATCTTAAACCATAGTATAACTATGCCTGGTGACAGTTACTAAATTATTCATGTTACATTATACATGCTTTTAAGGTTGTGGTAATACATGTGGTCATCTGCATTATCTATCCGGCCATTATTGGCGAAGGGATAATATGTTGATAGGTGCTGAAAATAAAAATCCATCCTATTATTATTATTATTATTATTATTGTTGTTGTGATACGATGTGTGTGGCTAGTAGACTATGTAAGTTCACTCACAGGTGCGTGTTTAACTCTTAACGGTTCAACATTTGGCCATCTTTGCATCCTGTAAGCGCGTCGACTACCATATAGAATCGGCAATTTTTTTTGGAATATTTATAAAGACCTTGATTTAAATGTTATTTCAAATTTAATAATGGCATAATGAGGTGCCGTAATCGTGTGACAGAAAGTAACTACCATCTATACAGTAGCACATATACCTTGCCTATCTTGTAGAGCCACACTAGTACCAAAAAAGCCCCATGAAGCTCTTAATATTCATCGCAACACAAAATATATACATTTCATAATAGTTTTGAACAGCACTAGTTAGGAATGTATGAAATTTGAAAAATCAAATGGCAAAGTAGCCACAAAATACTTATTTGGATATTAAAACAAGAGGCCAAAGAGGCATAAAAAAACTCATCAAAATATATATATCAGATTAAAAACCAAGAGATGAGAAAACAAAAACAAAAAATACTAAAATCCCAGATACCAATCACCCAGATGAGCTCGAAACATTACTCCGATGGAGATACCTTGAACAAATCTGAATAAGACAAACCTCAGAACAAGATATACCAAATAGCCAACTCTGTGCGAAGTGGTTTTTGAGATTTTTTAGGTCAAAATACAAACCTCAGCAGAAATTACCGCCCAATGCTCAGTTGATGATATGCCAAATATTAATAATTAATATAACACTAGAGGAAAATACCTGTGAAGTCACAAAGCTCTGCACCAAGTAGGTTTTATGAGATTCTTAAAGAAAATGTTAACAGCTGGATGGTGAATGAACAAATGGATGCATGGATGGATGGATGAATGTATAACGCTCAATAAGCATAGCTCAGGTGAGCTAATAATAAGCCTATAAGAGGGGGTAAATCTTTGAAAGGGCCCGAATCCACAAACTCTGGACAATACGTCTGGAATACTTGACTGCCTGTATATGTCCAAGAATACATACCGGTAGTCACAACATGATCTTCAAAGATAAATATAACAAAACATGTCACAGAATTAAAAATACATTTTTAAAAGTTGTCTTTAAAAAGTTGTATATAAAAGAGTGCCATTATAGTTTTCAGTAATCACAAAGTTATGAAATAACATTATATATTATTCGCTTACTATACACACCTTTGCAGCTTCCAGAATTAATATCCCATTTCTTGCTACCATCACAGTCAGCTGATGAATACAAAATGATGTTGTCATCTCATTGTACAGTAGCACACACTTAGTATTGTAGATGCAACTGAAATATCTATCTAATACCGGGCCTTTTCTCTTTTTACTGCTAGAACATCGTAACTGTAAAGGCATGGAGATGTCTCTCTGGTATTATTAAAAGTTTTTGGAGAGTGGGACAATGGGAAGTACTATGTACCCCCAGCAGAATAACCACGTAATATCCTACAAACCCAACCCTAAGGCGACTCAAGCCAAACTTGGCGCGATACCCCGTATAATGGAATTTGGTCAGTTGTATGTGATCTGCAATGTAAAGCTGTTAAAATCTTCCATGTGTACTCAATTTATGGATACTATATAAATTTAAACTACGAATAGAGTCAGGTTGAGTTCGAGTCAAAAAGTATTTGCTTACTTATACAAGGCTAGGTTTTATCACCAGTTGTTGCGAAATCAAGTCAATGTAAGCCATCTCCATTTGAGGTATGCAAACAGTAAAGTGTATAATTGCGATTAGTGTCATGGTCATTGTCATCGTGCGAAAAAGAAAGATAAAAAGTGGCTTATTGGTGTCATTGTCTGGGTAACTATTAACAATCACCAACCAAAAGTAACAGCTTTTAAAGTGACTAAGGAAGGCCCGTTGGAATACAGTACATGTGGTTAGACACCTGATGTCTGATGGTAGGCAAAGGTATATGGAAGAGGTAGTAGAGTGATTGCTGCCCAACTATCTTGTTCATTCTTTGAACATGCATTTTGATAATAGAAGAGGAATGAAGGATAATATGAGTGGTGGCAGTAGGCTCAACAAAAATTTATGTCAGCGACTGCCGCAGTTTGTAAGTTTAACAGAGGAAAAAAGTATTTATGCCTATTAGCTAGTGAAGGTAGGCTAGTGACAAATTTGAAACAGGAACTGCTAGTGCAAACTGGAGATTGGAGTTAACTTACTAAGTAAACTTTTTTAAGGAAAAAAAATAAAGGTTTCCCGCCCGGATTCTTTCGCTCAACATTTTGAATGGCTTTGGATTTCAAATTCACGAGTTTCTAAAACGTGCAGACATAGGGTATAAATTCTGGGCAAAATGAACAGATTTTTCACTTGGGGTTCCTGGAGCGAAACTCTGCAGGTGGAGATTGGTTCTGCAGGTAGTTCGGTCTAACCATGGTGTAATTACAAGAGAAACATTAGGAAAACTCCTGAGGTGGACAGAACAGCCATTAAGCCTGTTATGTTGTTTTGTTATGTGTTTTGTTCGTTCGCTCGTTCGTTCAGTTGTTTTACTTCAACATGGTGGTGATTCGTAACTCAGCAAGATAATATGTGAAATAAAAATCGAATATGGAATTGATTGACTTGTTCGTGTCTATTTCGGCAACTTATCAAATTTCTCAGAATGTAACAATTCTGGCCTGTGCGGGAAATATTAAGTATCATCAAAGTGAAATATAAATATTAAAGAAATACATCGAAAGGGGAGGGAGGTTACATTTTGGCGGCGTGAGTAGGGGCTGCGAGTAGGGCAATACAAGTTAATTGATAGGACCTAAAGTATTTTAGGGCAAGTGTGTGAAAAATGAGCGAAACTCTGGAGCACTTATAGTCACTCTGCCACTGAACTGGCAAACTGTGGTTATAACGTTCATTCTTAGGAAGTCATGGAATAGTGAATGACTATGACTTACCTGCGCAAATATAAGATAACGTCTTGGCTGTCAACTTAAGATTCATCCCGGATGGGCAGTGGCATTTTTCCTTGTTAGAACTCAATACTTCACACCTAAACTGATCTTTTCCTTTGTATTTGCACTCGTGGTGAAACGGCCTGCAAATTCTCTCTGAAATTTAAAGCTATAAAGTTTCAATGCGAAATTAATTTTGAAAGATATATATGTATATTGATCAAGTAAGATGAATTGCTGAAAGGGACTAAATTGGCTATAAAAATGAATTTTGAGCATGCTATAGTACTTCAGTGAGGCCACATTACGGAAAGTAATCAGAAAATAGCAGTCCATAGACACTACAATGAAATCGTGTCATGAGAAATTATAATGATTAGAGATAGCAATTAAAGTCTTATATAGACAGTATAGGTACAATATTAATGTGTTTTTATTCACATATGGACAGGACTCAAGCCATTGTATTGCGTATGAGCGTATTTTGTGGTTATAAGATGTTCACCATGGACATATACCATATGGTGAGAAAACTGTAGCCAGTTAAACAGTTTGCATGTCTATCAATTCTGCTTGTTTGGAATGCTAACAGTTGCCTAACTATGTAGTATAGTCTGCTGAACTTACAACAGGTCCTAGTTACTCAAATGAATATAGTGTCCCGATAGACATTGACCAAACACATCAAAAGAAGCCCTTAAAACTGTAAGCCATTGTGGCCTTGCCACAGTGGGTAATAGGGCATTTACATTGCGAGTCTGCGACATTTCTTGCGCTAGTCAACACTTGCAAAAAATCAATAGATACAAGGCATATGGCATTACAGCAGTGCTCTATTCTTGCAATTTCTTGCGCACATTTAGCCAATGGTGTCCGAGTATTCAACAAATAACTGACAGGTGATGACATTTGTCCGTACTGTAAAAATAATAAATAATACACAAAATTGCTACTCGCAAGTCAATTGACATCAAAACTGAAAAATTAATTAATGCCTACCGAGAACAGGCTATTTTATGGGATGGATTGAACCCAAACGGTCATAAGCCAACGATGAAATCTGTAGCGTGGCAGGCTATGCCAGGTACTGATGACAGGAGCGGTTAATCCGATGTCGCTATCAGAATCATTCGAATCTGAGGTTGTATCTGCCATCTTTATTTAATAATGTGATGATCGTGTGACAACTGGCATTATTGTTATGGATAAACTAAAGTATGTTCGTGTAAACGCTTAGTGCATTAAATTGCAGGCAGAAATTAGCGCAAGAAACATAGCAGTGTAAACGCCATATTGGGAGTATGTGATGCACTAGAAAATGCTCACTATAGAAAAATAAACCACGGACACTAATAATTCTTACACTGTGATTAGTAAAGGCTTAATCTATCTGACAATGCTAGTTGTTAGATGCTGAATTAAACGACAATCATATTAGGAGGAAGACATTCGCATAAACATATCCATAAATAAGTTACTCACTCTCACAAGATCCAGCCATCCCATTCCAATATTGTCCTTCCTCACATTCTGAAAAAATCATAATGCTTCAATATTTCACTACAGAAGTGCGCTAATAAAATATCTATTGTATGTAGAATGGGAAGGATGTGATATACATATATATATATATATATATACACACACATAATATATATATCTATATATATATATATATATATATACAGTCAAACCTGCCCGAACGGCCACCTGTATTAAGCGGGCACCTGTCCTAACTATATATATATACACACACACATATATACAGCACTGTGCAAAAGTCTTGTGCCACCCACGTAAATTTCAAATATTTGTAATTTTTATGTTTAGGGGCAAATTATTTTATGAAATTGCAATCAAAAAGTAAATTGTGACATTTACTCAAATGGTCAAGTAAGTTGCACACGTTATTCTTGCCGGATGTAGACTCTATTCCATACAGCCCTTGTTAGATGGCCATGGGAAGCCCACAGCAGGTCTACTGCCTGGCTCTGTGCTGAAATACACCTAGAATATTTTCAAGAACAGCAATAAAACATGTCAACTTTCATTTCATCTAATAACAGTCACATGTTCACATGTTATTTTTGCACTTGGCTTATTATTTTGGCTATGGCTAAGATAGTGTTGTTACATCAACAAGGAAATTCACAAAGAGAAATTTCTCTCCAAACTGGATATTCTACGAACGGCATCCGCCATGTAATCAATAAATACAACAAAAGCGGACTGGTTAAACACAAGAAAAGATGTGGTAGGCCTAAGAAACTGTCTGGTAAAGATAAACACTACCTTAAGGTTACATCCTTGAGGGACAGGCGGAGAACAAGCACTAATGAAAAAGTACAGGCACAAAGTTGACGTATCAACTGTTCGTAGAAGTCTTGTAGTGGTCTGTATGAGAGGGTTGTGGCTAAAAAACCTTATTTACCACAAGTCATAAGTCATGGACTGATGATCAGTGGAAATAGGTGTTATGGACTGAGGAGTCAAAATATGAAATTTTTGGTTGCCACAGATAGTTGTTTGGTTGCCACAGATATGTAAGGTGTCGCGCTGTCCAGCCTACAGTTAAGCATGGCTGAAGTTCTGTCATGGCTTTGGGTTGCATCACAGCCAATGGTGGCGGGGATTTAGTGAAATGGAATTATTTTAGACAATGACCCAAAACATTCTGCCGATACAATAAACACATATCTAGAGCACAAAACCACACATGGCCCGACCGCAATATCATCGAGGGAGTGTGGAACTGTATGGACAGTGAGAAGAATAAATGATAGCCTGCGTCTGTTGCATTCGGAGAAACTTGCCCCCCAAGAATATCTCAAAAAACTGTTCGCAAGTGTTCCACACAGAATTGCTGCTGTTGTGAAGGAAAAGGTTGGACATGCAAAATATTAAAATTTTTGTGACAATATGTAGTGTTTAACGATTGTTGATAGAGATGTTTGTTATGATTATAAACACATTTAAATAATGCCCCATGAATGCTTAAGTGATTATTTTGAAAAATATGACATATTATGTTGGTTGCTCATGACTTTTGCACAGTACTGTATATATATATTGTAAGGTTAGAAAATCGCAAACACATATTGTAAATATACTTACAAACGCAAGTCTGGCCATTCCAGTAGCTTTTGACAACACATCTTCCTGGAAGGATCACAAAATATGAAAAACTGCATTCAACGCACTTTCTATATACACAGTAACACGTGACAGAGTGAGTTAATCCACTGATAATTATAATGTCACATACTAAAAATTATAATTGGATATCCAAGAAATTCAACTTGCTACTACCTTCTTTCAGTCTTTATATCATCATATGACTGATAGAGTAACATAGCTAGAGCAATCAATAAATTATGAAATGTAAATAGGCGCTTTAGAGACATACTAGTTATTAGGGCACCTCCAAAACAAACTGATTATTATCATTATTATTAATATAAAAAATCCAAAATTTGCTAAGTATCATAGGATATAAGTTTCATTGTTTATTGATATGTGCTATTTTAAAAATTTTATGTACATTTTCTATGAACATTATTCACAAAAAAATACATGTAGAGGCCTAGGAAAGATATATCCCAAAAAATCATTGCAAATAAAAATTAATGAATTTAGAATAACCAAAATATAATATTGTTATATAGTTTAGTACTGAGTATGGCCATCTCCCTCAACAATACATTTATGTCCCGGCACATAATGGTACATATGTACATACATTTATGTACCGGTAGGCCAAAGACCTTAATTTGGTCACTTTTAAGAACAAACAACCAATTTACATTCAATCTTCCCAACTTTCATTTATCAAAAAGCTCATTGTATTTTCCATCGATTGTGCTATTGCCCCAAAAACGTCTTTTGACATGTGTCAGTTTATGTTAGTGATTGAAAATAGAACATCGGACGATGTTACGCTCTCCATTTGACGCTGTCTATTTGCTGTATGACTACATTGTACATAGACCGTATTGCAGTCACAAAAATCAATTCGAATGTTACCACTTGTAATGCAAATAGACTTTGCCATAAATAATGAATTATTGTGGCGATTTGTGCGACATTTCTCTAGATGGTAAAAGAAATGCCATTTTGTGCTTGTGGTATCACATGATTGTCTTTTACCCACAAAATTAGTAACGCATGAAATTAATATTGGGACCATAGTAGGTTCAACTCACAAATTAGCGAGAAAATGGAAAAAAATTCTTCAAATATTCAACCTTGGTTGAAACCTTGCTGCAAATTTGGTAAAATTACTTGCAGATCACAGGCAATTATTTTTTGCAATAACTGTACAGTTTTGTCAATGTGTGCATTTTCTTTTAATTGTGCCATGCAAACCTCTCAGGTCGCAAACAGACTTTATATTATTACTGATCAATTAATAAATTAATCGAGATTGAGATTATGAACAATAATAGACAAAGGACCATGGGACTATTTTACTGGGATATAGTACAACTAAGATTCAATTAATTTATTCTTTTTGTTTGTTAAAACAAGATTGTTAGCCGCTTGTACATGTGGTTTTATTAATTAGGTAAAAATGAGGCTTATTCCACAATTCTGTATACCCTTTAATACAGATTGAACTGGAACCAGAAACCGAATTTTGGCCATTTATATACAGGCCGAACGTAAACTTTAGTCATTTATATACAGACTGAATGTGAACTTTGGTCATTTATATACAGACTGAATGTGAACTTTTGTCATTTCTATACAGACTGAATGTGAACTTTGGTCATTTCTATACAGACCGAAGGTGAACTTTGGTCATTTATATACAGATTGAAGGTGAACTTTGGTCATTTTTATACAGACCGAATGTGAACTTTGGTCATTTACATACAGACTGAATGTGAACTTTGGTCATTTTTATACAGACTGAATGTGAACTTTGGTCATTTCTATAGAGGCCGAAGGTGAACTTTGTTCATTTTTATACAGACCGAATGTGAACTTTGGTCATTTATATACAGATTGAAGGTGAACTTTGGTCATTTTTATACACACCGAATGTGAACTTTGGTCATTTCTATACAGACCGAAGGTGAACTTTGGTCATTTATATACGGATTAAAGGTGAACTTTGGTCATTTTTATACAGACTGAATGTGAACTTTGGTTATTTACCTATATACAGACCGAATGTGAACTTTGGTCATTTATATACAGACTGAATGTGAACTTTGGTTATTTACCTATATACAGACTGAAGGTGAACTTATATACTAGAGAAGGTCATTTATATACTATTTATATGGCTTTCGTGAATGATGGCAGTTCCCCAATTGTCTTGGGACATTAAATGCTCGAATGAAGGGGCAGCTGAGAACAGACTAGATAACATGGAACACGACATTCATTCTGATTCATTCATGATAGTCTATTGGGAACTTTCAGGTGGGCAGGACATTGTCCTCATCAAAATACTTGTAACGTGCAGGAACTATTCAAACAATATTTTTTTCACCATAGGATGATGCGCTGGCGTGGCAAAACAGCGCATGCTTTGGAACTACCAATCAGAATTAACTGCTGTTGGTACAGGGATACACATCTACACTTACTAGATATAGTACTGGTTAAGATACATCAGAAGTGATATTAGATTGAATTTGATAGTTGTTTTGAATGTAAATTATGGTGATTATAAGTCGTCTTTATTTTAATTGTAGCTTACCTGTGATACCGATTCTTTCCCCAATCTCTCCATACATCTTTCTTGTTCACAGCATCTTTGTAAAATTACTCTTATTTTTCAAGTAATTTACTTGTTATTTTTTGCAAAGTATAGGGTTTTCTCTAATCCCAAAAATCATTCATTCTGTTTTCTCCATGTCCATAATTTCAATACATACACTGTGCATTCTCTTTTTTTCTATTTAGCAATACAGCATTGTATACCTAATTAGTGATGACGAAATCCTGAATACACACATTTGATTGGTTGAAGTGCGAAATATTTGGCCGAAATTCTAAAAAATTTGCCCTATAGGCATTCTGGGTTGTAAGTCGCGCAAATGAGAAAAGTTTAGGTTCATGTGCGGTCTGTGTGCGAATAGGCCTTAAATTATAGCAAATTCTACATTCTAATACGATACTACAGACTGCAAATAGCCAGAGGCTGCCTTCTGTCCGTAGAGATACATTTAAAGTAATTTTATGTTTATGAAGAAAATAGTCGCACTTGAACTGAGATATGACATAATAATTTCATTCTTTATGGTAATTTGCATTGATGTGTCCAATGGTAATTTATGTTAATGCGTCAATTAAGTAACTGCCCAAATTGATAGTACGTTGTGACTTATAAAGGTTTAAAATGTCATATTACCAGATCTTCATTGGCCTATTTTGAATAATATTACAACACTCGATAATGTTATTTTAATCTGTATTTCATGAATGTGCTAGAATTAACTATTGTTGCTTATCACCTCACAATGTTCTACTTAAGTCCATTTTATTAACTATTGGCTCGTATTTCATCTTTGCATCCCACATACCGGTAGATCCAAAAAATAAATTCTGCAGTTCTGCTATGATAACAGAATTTTCTACTCCTAATCATAGATAAAATAGATCACTTTTGTAGCAGCAGGCTGAGAGCCATATAAAAAGTCAATCCGCACTGCCAGGTGCCAGATTTATGGCCCAGGATGCAATTTACATTTACAACGATATCAATTACCGGTAAACAATATAGTGTCAGAAAAGATTTCTTACCTGTTCATATCCTAATGTCTTTTGTCACATGATATTGTGGGGTATAGCCAGCGGCACAAAGACAAATATTTTGGTTAGATGTATAATGGATGGTTGGTATAGGAAGCAACACGTAGAGAAGCGCAGGGAGATAATTAGTTTTCTAAAGTGTTATTACTTCCTTACAGAATTCCATATTGTCTCCCCTTGTACACATTAATGCAGTAAATAGCGAAGTGTAGCCTATTATTCCCCTCACTACTGTTTTTACCATTATAAAATGTTGGTGCTTGGTCACTGTTGGCTTATCAGTTTACACTTACTCGATGTATTATATGGACATGCATATTCATCAGATGTGACTATATTAGGAGCATCGATTCTATATCTGGCATCTATGAAGGACTATTCTACAAATCAGATCACAAGTTCATTTCTTTTGACATACTTTTGTTTAATCATAACATACCAACTGTAAAATTTTGATCATTTAAAAATATCAATGAATCCTATTTTATTGCCGACATCAAAATGACCCGAGTGACCCCAAATCGTTATTCACCATTCTTGTTATCCCAAAAACTAAGCATGCTCATTTTGGCGACGGATCTTTCTTTCTATCCCTTCCTATCTTCTCTCTATCTTTTCCATCATCATGTAATACTCCCTCATGATTAATTTCTTTGTACTGTATTTGTCATCAACTAGTTGTTGTAATTGTGATTTTATGTTTAGCGTCACAAGACGGTGATATCACCAATTAATGCGCTTATAATTATTATTATTATCATATGTATAATGAATTTCTGAAATTAATAGGGAGAAGAAATATAGGAATGACCGAAGAGGAAAAAGGTGTTATTAAATCTATATCGATAACAATAGGTAAGAGACTCCCTGTATCCCGTATAGATGTTTTCCACTCAAATATTAACCAATCAGAATTCAATTCACACATGTGACTGTGAGTTGGACATTCTTGTTCCGCAATTTGAACACAGTATGAAACAGTATGAGGCTAGTCCATAGTTCCTCTTAACTACAGGCTAAAAAAATAGGCAAGAAAAAGAAAAAAAAACAGAGAGAATAAAAAATGTTGAATGAAAAAAGCACATAAGATGAATAGAAATGAAAACTTAGGAAAAACAACTGTCGCAAAATAAAGAAGGGACAAAATAGGCTTCAAAATACTAATTCACATATACATGGCCAAACAGGCCAACAAACACTCAGCTGTTACTCGGATGATGCTACCATGAACAAATCTAAATCTAAATAAGTCACACCCAAAGACAATATATGCAAAATGGCAAGCTCTGTCGGTTGTCGACATGTTATTTTCAACATGTTTTATGTATTCTGTTCATGTAGGTTTACGATCAATGATAACTCCAAGAAATTTTGTACTATAATACTCCTTTATCACTTTTCAATCAATTAATATGGATTTTACACGGACCGTGGATGTGTCAACTTTTGTGCCAGTTGTTGCCTCATCACTCATGGGAGTCCTGGCCACAGAATACCCATCTTGGGTATCAATCTATAGCTGGCAAAAATCGCTGCTTCGCAATATTGGGATGTACATTACAATTAGTCCACAATATGCTTCATAGTTATTTTAAGTATTACATGTCCAAGTTTAACATTTCCTGTTTAAAATTCCCCAAATCATTACCTCTATGGTAAGGTACTTTTTCAAATATGTTTTAAATTAGCTTTTACTGGTCCTCCCTGACACTGATAATCCATTCACAGGCAACCTAAATTTGCCTAAGAATTTTTGTTTCATATTTCAAATACATTACGGAGCTTCTCACATGTACAATGACGATACATGTTAAACAGTTAAGAAAGAGCACATTACAATCAATCAATATAAATACAGACTACTCAGTGTATCTTAATGAATTTGGGTAACTCACTTTTACAAACGCGGTCACCAGAGTCAGTATTGGCCACGGAATGCCCGTATGCGCATTGACAAGGTTGGTTCATGTATGTAGAACAAGAGTTGGATTGATCACAAGTATGGTCTCTAGCCATGCAAATTCTTTCTGTAATTTTATACATTTTGAAATGAAAAC
>WURV02154711.1:0-16677 GCA_011762755.2 Epimenia babai
AGAGCGACAGTCGGACCCGACCGAGGACGACAACTCGTCTCCGGCCGAAAGGCCCCTGCACAGCGGGCGACTGACCATGTGGCTTCCGCCTATGGCTGTCCCACTCTGATGGCAAGGTCAACCCTCCGCCATGCAGCTCGACCCGGTTCGCCTCGGCGACCGTTTGTGGGGGTCGCCAGCCCCTCGGGTGGGACGCGGAATAGTACGACTCCGCTTTCCCGAGTCAACGACCACTTCGATTTTTTTCGACCGGGCTGATCGTCTGCCAGTCAGCCCCGTGTTTCCGGGCCTCGTCCGGATGACGTGCGCGGCGGTCGCTCCGAAATCGACTCCGACCCCGCGATCGGGAACCCGTTCACGCGACGCGACATCACCCCCTGGCGTAGATGGTGATAGCCGGAGCCGCTATCGACGAACGGCTCAGTGGAACAGCGTCGGGTCTTGCGAGGCGGGGGTGACGGTCACGCCATCAAACGCCGTGATCATCGGCGGAATCAACTGACGCAGCGTCCACCATGCGAGGGGGACGAACCCGGGGTCGAGCACGACCAGGCCCGCGTCAGCAGCAGCCAGCGCGGCTTCGTACGTGACGTCAGCGGCAATCAGACAGGCAGCGCCGTAGTTGGCAGCCTGGCGAATCGAATCCACATCGCCTGTCATCGAGACCGCCAGGCGCTTGGACTTCTGCGCGAGGTTGCCGAGCACCCGTACGTGCGAGACATCCAGCAGCTTCTTCAGGTCAGCCATCAACTGACGCGCCGGCACTCGCTGCGGCAACTCACCGACGCGGCCAAGCCCGGCAGGCTTGTCGGTGTTGCCGAGAATGTAGTGATCGACATGGCGGTCGCCCTCGGGGTGAGCGCCGGTGACGGCAGTCATCACATCGCGTCGCCGCTCCTCCAGCACCGAAACCTCGAGCCGCAACGCATCGGCGGTGGCATCGGGCGCAACCTTGCGATTGACCGGCACGATCGAGAGGTCGTCTTCGGTCACGCCGGCACGGTCGAGGGCGCGCCAGACGGCGTCGAGGTCACCGGGGGAGACGGTCATGCCGATGCGCGCCCGCGCCGGCTCGGCCGACGGATGCAGCGGCCGACGCTTGCGGCAATCAAACGAGTCCATCAGGGCGTCCGACATCCCGCCGGGAGCCGCGTCCCACGCGGAGTGGCCGCAGATCAACGCGATGTTGTGCCGGGCCAGGCTGATCACCGCGCGACCGGCGCGCGTACGACCGGTGACGTCGGTCAACGGTTCGGTGAACAACGGCGACCAGGCGAGAATCAGCTTCGCGCCGCGCGATGCCGCCTCGGCGATCACGTCGTCGCGACAGTCCAGGCACACCATCGCATAGCGCACCGACGCCGTTCGCTCGCCCACGACGAGGCCGGTCTGGTCGCCCGGGACGGCGTGACGCCACGGCCACACCGCGTCCAGTGACTTGAGGACGCGCTGCACAGTGGCAGGCCCGGGTTGCGCTTCGGCGGCGGCCGGCTCGGTCATGGACTGACCAGACGAACGAACGTGGGGAACGGGTGAAGTGTACACTGCCGGTGCCGTCGCTGCATCGCCCCCGCCTGCCATGTCAGAAACTGACTCGATCACCGTTCGCGTCCGCTGTTTTTCGCACGTTCGCCACACGCTGCAGACGGACGAGCTGACGCTGGAGTTGCCGGCAGGCAGCACCACCGACGACGTGCTGGCGCGCATTCGTGAACGGGCCAACGGCCAGCTTGACCGGCTGCCGATGCGAATCGCCCGCAACCAGGCGTATGTACAGGGAGTCGAGAACGTGGCCGATGGCGACGAACTGGCGTTGATCCCACCGGTGCAGGGCGGGTAGCGCACGCGCGTACACTCACTCAGGGCCCTCTTCCAACCCGCTATGTCGCGGCAGCCGGTATTGCCTACGCCAGCTTGTAGAGGATCGGCATCGCCACGATGTCGTTGGCCGTGAAGTTGGCGAGAACAAAGCGTCGCAACGAGGGTCGCAGCACGAGATGCGGGAGGATCTGCGTGATGCGATCCCACCGGCAATGGTTGATCAGCGTGTACGCCGACGGCTCGCCGGGCAGGGGCTGGAGCGGCACCGAGTTTGTCAGGTTCGCGCGGGCCGTGAACCAGCCGGCGGTGTACTCCCAGACACCGAGCAGGATATCGATATTCTCGGCCTGGTCGCGATCTTCGCGCGCGTAGTAGAAGTAGTTGAACAGGAAAATCCCGTCGCGATTGTGGTCAACATCTCCGATTCGCTTCGGGTTGGACGCGACGATGCAGTGCACGTTACGGGTGCCGTCGTCCATCAGGGCTTTCAGGGCGGCAAAGGCCTCTCCCTGGCGCACGCGAACAGCGGTCTCTACGTCCGGACAGTCGATCAGAATGGCAATGTCGTACTGCGCGAACCGGACCTCATCACCTCGCTGGGCCAGCACCTGCCGCCCCTCCTTGCCGCCGGGCGGGAACACGAACGAGTTGAACACCACGGCTTCGGTGACGCCCTCCTCGGCTTCCTGCAGCGCTCGAGCCGCGTCCTTGAGGCGGTCCAGCAACTCCCGTTTCTTGCGGCTCGGTCGCTTCAGTGGGTGCGGGCGCTCGAATTCACCGGCAATCTGGATGAACCCGCGAACGGTGGGCTCCATCAGCTTGCCCTGTTCGCGAATGCTGCCACCGTTGCCTTTGACGTAGTGGTGGTTGACGATCTTCATCCCCGCCGGCCAACTGGCATCCGGAGTCGCTGCGGGTGACGTATCGGTATTGGACATCGGACTCGGGGCGGTGACGAAGAGCCCGGGGACCCGACGCCATGAAGACAATACTGTGAGATGAGAGGTTACCGTACCGCACCGCACCTCACGATCACACCGTGGGCGCGTCAGTTGCCCTTGAGCAGGTCCTCTTCCACGTCTTCGAGGAATGAGTCCCAGCGCTCGTCCATCAACTCGCAGGCGTCTTCCAGCGACTCATCGGCGTTGTCGAGGAACTTCTGGAAGTCTGCCTTCACGTCGCTCGGCAGCTTCGCCAGCTCCTTCTCGATCAACCCTTCGGCGTCGTCGATCTCATCGCGCCACTCCGCCGCCCATTGCTCGGGCGTGGTCTTCGAGCGGGCGTCGTCCAGGTCGTTGAAGTCCCAGTCCATGTCCTCGAACGGACCCTCCACCAGGTTCTCCAGATACCGCTCCACTGCGTCCGCGATCGCCTTCTCGTCCTTCGCATCTTCCCCCGCGAGTCCGAGATCGGTCGCTGCGTCGCCAAGGCGTTTGACGGTGTTATAGATCGCGCGCGCGCTCCGTTCGTAGGCGCGCATGAAGTCGCCAGTGAGGTACTTCGTGAGGTTGTCCAGCGCGTCCATCATGCTCTCGATGGTGGGCCCCTTCGTCCACGTCATCAGGTACCCCTTGCCGGCGGCATCCGTCGATATCTTCATGAAGTCGCCGAACGCCTTGTGCTCTCGCTGGAACTTCTCGTAGATCGTCGCGAACCCCACCGCCTTGGAGAACTCCCCCAGCGCCGTTCCGTCGATGATCTTGCCAGCGGCGAATGCGAGCCCGCCGAGGTTCGACAACTCGTTCTTGAACGTGTTGAACAGCGAGTTGTACTTGCGGGCGCGGGTTGCCAGTTCCATCAGCAGGTTGGCCTTGATGTTGAGCGACGCCGCCCAGCCGGTCTCGGAACCCAGCGCAGTTTCCCAGGTTTCATCCGCCTCCCAGTAGCTCCAGTCGTGCTGGGTTCGCAGGTCGTTCTTCAGGCTCTGGATATCGCGGTTGAACCGTTCACGGTCGGCGCCCCACTGTTCTTCCAGGCGATCGAGTTCTTCCCGGTCGTCGTCATCGCGGATCAACTCGCGCGAACCGGCGAAGGCGTCGCGAATCGCGTTGGCGGCTTCTTCCAGCCACTGTTCCCGGCTTTCCTGCATCCGCTGGATGAACTTGTCAGCGTCGTCGTACCACTTCTTGTACTGGTCGTGGCGGTTCTCGAATTCGTCCGGATTGTCGCTCTTCACTTCTTCGCGGATCAGCGCAACGTAGCGCGCGACGCGGGCCCTCATGGCGTCCCGGTAGAGCTCAAACTGCGGCTTGAACTCGTACCTCTTGATCACCCGTTTCAGCTCGTACAGAGACTGCCGATACTCGTCGGCGCCGTCTGCCAGCATGCGGCGCAACGTCGCGCCGGGCAGGCCTTCTTCCCACTCCAGCAGGTTCTCGTGCTGGTTCGTCACCGCCAGCAGTGCGTCATCCATGTAGTCCTGGCAGGCCACCACGGCCGACCCCATCTGCTGACCAGGACGACCGTTGCGGCGGAAGTCGCTCGCCAGTTCGTCGCCGTCGTTGATCGCAACCCGAACCTCGTCGATCAGGTCGTTCGCTTCAATCCGCAACTCGTCCAGCCGCTCCGTAGCCTGTAGCACCTCGTCTTCGTCGAGCACGTCTTCGGCGCGTTTGCGCACCGCCTGCATGTGATCGTTCTGCTTGTCGGCCAGGTATTTCAGGCCGGCGGCGAGGTCCTTGATCTGCTTCTCGACGTCGGCCCGCCACTTCTCTGCCTGCTCCAACTGCTCGACGGTCGGCGTGGTGTAACGCGCGAGACGGGTGGCGAGCGTCCTCACGCGATCCACATCGAAGTACTCGCGACCGAGTTTCTCGCGAACGCGGCCCAACTGGCGATCATGAGCCGTGGCAATATCGCGGTACTTCGAATGGGCGTCGGCAATCGAGCGGAAGCGGATCAGCACCTCGCACGCGGCTTCGAGCAATGCGTCGAAACGCCCCACGTTCTTTTCCAGGACCTCCAGCAGGTGTTGCAGCGTGGCCTGCTGGATCTCGTTGGGCTCGTCCGCGCGGACGACTGCCGGCGCGAGAGTGGCCAGCAACAGGGCAACAAGCGTGCAGACAAAGGCAAGGCGACTGGATCGCGGCATCACGGGATCTCTCCGGGCAGCCAGTGGCAAACGGCGTCTCATCAGCATACTGGAACGACTCGCCCGGCAGTGCGGGTACGCGACGATCGCACACGAACGAAGAAGAGAACTGCCCGCGCAGTCTCCGACTACATCGATGCGATCGGCATTGACCCGACCTGCCAGATGCCCATCAGTGCCGTTGAGAACTACACCCGGGTTCTGCGCAATCCGAACGTCAACTCATAGCTCGGGTTGTTGCCGTCGGTGTGCTCCTGTCGTACCAATGATATCCACCGCATCACCCGAACTCAGGCAAGAACGTGCCCATATCCGTCCCGGCGAGTGGCGTGTTGAAGGTCGGCCGCAGTCGCCACTTACTCGTGGCGGGATCAATTTTCGTCGGGTTGGCGGTGGCCAGTCTTGCGGCGTTGGTCCTCTCGGGTGACCGGTGGTCAGGGGCATACGCCGGAGCCGGATTCATGGTGTTGGCAGGTGGCTTCCTGGTGGGAAGTTCGATCCTTGACTTGTTGGTGGTGGACCGACGCGCCCGCGAAGTGCGGGCGGGCAGGTACCGGGCTTCCTTCGACCGCATCACCGAGGTCCGGTTGTCAACACACGAACATTCATGGCGCAGCGCTACCCCTACAACATTGCACGGAATCGACTTCGTGGTGGACGACAAGCCCGTGACCCTGATTCAGATCCATTCCCCGACCCGAGCGAAGGAAGTCGCTTCTGTAGTGGCCAGGATGATCGGGGTCCCGTTTTCCGAGTCAGCCCGCGGAAACAACGCCGGCTGAGCGGACGCCCGGAACGCAGCGCCGGCACCGTCATCAACCCCTCGTTCACCCGAAGGGGAGTCACTGGGCCGATCATGCTCGGCCCCGGAGTCCATCGAACTGCCGAAGAACGACTTCGGGCTCCCGATGGCTTTCGCGCGTGGCGCAGATGGTTCCTGGTTCCGCATGGAGTCGATCGTGCTGAAGCACGGCAAACCCGAGACTCACGCGTTCGAGTGGCAGCGCCCTGACTAGAATCCCACGCGTGTACGGGCACCTCGATCACATCGCACGACTTTCTTGCACTGCGCCACACCACCTGCTGACCCGGTCGGACCCGGTCAGTCGCCACCGCCAGCGTTGCCGCTGCCGTCGTCATCACCTGACTTCGTGCCCGTCAGGAGTTCCGGCAGCGGGGGAACGGTGAAGCGGAAGAACAGCGAGCCGTAGCGACTCTCGTGATGTGTGCCACGCTCGTGGAAGTACCACGGCCACAGACCCGGAAGCGGTGCGCGGTAGCCTTCGGTTTCCTGTTCGAGGTCTACCGTGATCCAGGCCCGCGCGCTGTTGTCGCGGCCCACGAGCTTCAGCTGCAGGTTCTCGCCCGGCTTCCACTCGAAGCTGATTGCACCCTTCGACTGGCCTTCTTCCAGCGGCTCGCGCGGTTCGTAGGTGCGCGGATCGGTCGGGCCGTTGCTCGTCTCCAGCACCACCTCCGACGTCACCGGCTGGCGATCTCCCTTGAACACCTGCGCCGTCAGACCGCGCGGCAACGCGCTGGCGTGATGCGCCGGGGGCTCGTTCGGGCAATGCAGCCGCTCGATGGTGACGGTGAGTTCCAGAGCACCCCGCTCCGCCCGATCGGCGAACGTGCGGGCCTGGTCCACCAGGACGGTGTTGCGGTTGTCCTGGGGGAAGCGCAGGAAGCGCAGCGAGGTATTGGTTGTGTGGTGCAGGACGAAGTCACGCCAGAACGATTCGAGCAACTGCGCACAACTGCTGAACCAGGTGTCGTTGCGGTCTACCCGGGCCAGCGCGGCTTGCAGGCGGGCCATGCGGGCCTTGCGCCACAGGTCGCGCCAGTCGGTCCAGGCGGTGGAGCCATTGCCGTCGGCGTCCACCTTCAGCATCGGACCCAGCCCATCCACGTAGCGTTCACAGACCTCGAACCAGGCCTCCGGCATGTCAATCGGTTCGCCCGACGCGGCGCGATCGAGCCAGCCGCCGACCACCGCCGTGATCTGCTTGCGGATCTCCTGCACCTGGTCGCGCAGCCCCTTGATCCCGCGGTCACGGCCCTCGTTGTCGAACTTCTCCAGTCGCGCCACGTAGTCGCGGTAGACCACGAACGACTTCCACGTGAACTCGCTGGTCGCGCCCTGCAGTTGCTCCTGGCTGACGATGATCGCGTTCTCCAGGCCCTTCAGGCCGTCGAACAATCGTTTGTCCGCGTCTTCCTTCTTCGTCGCCTCGTGAATCCAGACGATCACTTCGCGCGGGCTCTGGAAGTTCGGCACCGACGAATCCACGCCGGCAGCGTATGGCATCAGCACCACGGCAATGATCGTGATCGCTGCGATCAGGACGAGCCCGGCAAACGCCACCTGCAGGTTGCGGGTGAACGTCGAGCGGAAGAAGCGTCCGATTTCGCGGTTCAGCCGGTAGACCATGTCCACCGGCGAGCGCAACTCGGCGAACGACCCTCGCAAAGCGGAGATCGAGGTGAAGTTGCGACCGGTACCGTAGATCGACGCGATGTCCGTCCAGTACGAATGCGACAGGTCGGAGTGGTGCCAGTCCTGCAGCGCCCGCCAGTAGGTGGACGTGAAGTGCTCGCGGCGACTCATCACGGCCTCGGCCATGCCGGCCATCTGCGTCATGTGGCGCGTGTGACCTTCACCGCCCGGGTCGCGGCCGCCCTCCGCCCAGACGTCGTCTTTCGTGAACACCACGACGAACGGCAGGAACTTGTTGGGGTTGGCCTTCAGCGCCAGCTGGGCGAAGCGGCGCAACGCCATTTCGCTCTCGGCTTCAATCTCGGACTGGTGGGGCGGGTGGAAGAACAGCACGCCATCGCAGGTGCGGAAGCGCGACTGCAACTGGCGCATGAAGTTCTGCACCGTGCCGTCCGGGTCGTCGGCTGCGCGCTCGTTGGCCACCATGTGTGCGGCCCGCGTCAGCAACTCGCCCGGGATGTCGTCAGCGGTGATTTCCAGACCCAGCGACGGGAACTCCAGCGTGATCGTCGGGTGCCCGGTGGCGGAGTTCGGCGGCGTCGCCTGCGGGGCACCGTGTTCGGATACATCCGCGTGGACGCGCTTGAGGAACGCCTCGGTATCGCCGTCGAACTTCACCCCCTCGGCACGCGCGGCGGCGACAAACTCTTCGGGCTGGCTGGCGCGCAGCGTCTCGCGCCCGATGCCGCGCCATTCCAGGAACGACGCCACCAGGCGGTAGAGGTACAGCGTCTTGCCGGCGCCCTGCACGCCGAGAATCACAATGTTGTGTGCCGAGGCCGTGGCCATGCGATTTACGCCTTGTCAGCGGCGGTTGGGGAGGATTCGGAAGTCGGTGCCGGGTTCGTGGCGGCGGGTTGGCCGTCGGCGCTTGCGCCGGCAGCCGAACCGTTGGCCGGGGCAGCGGTGTCGTCGGTGACCGGGGTGCGACTGCGATAGTCGGTGAGCGCCTGGTGCTCGGACTCGTGCATCTCGAAGACGGTGTCCAGGCGCGTGAACCGCACCATCTCCATCGCCTGCGGTAGCAATTCCACCAGTTTGATCCGCCCGCCAACGGCAACCGCCACCTGCTGCATCGAGACGAGCGCAGCCAGTGCGTTGGACGAGAGTTCTTCCACCTGGTGGAAGTCCAGAATCAGGCGCCGGCGCGGATGCGCGGGGTCTTCCAGCAACGCGCGCACCCCCTCCTCGACACGCGCAATCAACCGGCTACCCACGAGGCGCGGGCCATCGAGGGTGACGCGGGTGATATCGCCGATCGGATGGACAGTGAATCCACTCGCCATAGCGGGGCGGTCGGGTCAGGCCGGGACGGGACGTACGGGTGCCGGGGTGCCGGGGTGTAGGTCGGTGATAGCCGCGGCGTTCGGCGGACGCAAGCGCGGATTGGCCGGCCAAACCAACGGCCCGGCTGGTCGATACCAACCGGGCCGCGGGGAGTGGCAGATCAGACGTCGAGCCGGGCAGTCGGTGCGTTCTTGCTGATGTACTCGTAGCGTTCGGCCACGTTGGTGCCCATCAGCGTGCTGAAAAGCGTCTCGGCTTCGAGCGCGTCCTCCATCGAGACCCGTTCGAGCTTGCGCTCGTGCGGCTCCATGGCGGTCTCGCGCAACTCGTCGTCGTTCATTTCACCCAGACCCTTGAAGCGTTCCACGGCCTTCAGGCTCTGCTTGCCGACGCGACGGATCAGGCGAACGACGTCAATCAGCGACCAGGCCGGCCAGATTTCCTTGCCGGTGTCGATGGCGAACGGCGCCTGCGAATCCTGCCGGGTCTTCTTGTCCGAGGCGATCAGTTCGTCGCGGGTGAAGCCGTACTTCTGCCCCCAGCCCTCGATCAGTTCCAGCGCATCACTGACGTGCTCGCGGGTCTTCTTCGAGAACTTGGCGACGTACGGGCGCTTGCGAACGGCGTCATTGAAGGCGACCAACGCCAACTCATAGGCGGCGCGCTCGGCATCGTTGCCGTTCGCCCCCTCCGGGCTGTCGCCGTTCTTGTCTTCGGGTGCCTCGGGTTGGGTCGGACGTTCGGGCAGCGGATAGTGCTCGTCCAGCCACTCGGTCAGTTCCTCTTCGGTGATGAACGTGATGCGTTCGCCCTGGTGTTCGAGGTACAGCCCGGGCGCTTCCCACTCCTTCTTCTTGTTGATCCGGCCCGAGTCCAGGAACTCGTGCAGCGTCCACTGGTCGCGCGAGACCGACACGGTCGACGGCCTGTCGAGCGGGACCGTCTTCGACCTGCTCGACGACGGCGAGCCCGAGACGATCGTCAACGATCGCTCGTCCGTGAAGCTGTACTCGTCGACGGGCGAGGTCCTGTTTCAGGCCACCCACCACACGCGCGAGAGCATCGCCAACCCCGTGGTCGCCGACGTCGATGGAGACGGCGCCGCGGAGATCTTGATCGCCGCCAGCGCGCCCGAAGGCGGCGGCCTCAACCAGCCCGCGCTGACGGCTCTTCAAAACAGCGACGATGGCTTTGCGCCCACCCGCAGGGTGTGGAATCAGCACACCTACCACCACAGCAACATCAGCGAGCTCGGCCACGTCCCCACTCACCAGGCTCCCGCGTGGGAGCTCGACAATGGCTTTCGCACCAATCGCGAAGCCCACGGAACCGAATTGTGCATTCCTCCCTCGCAACGCTCGCGCCGATGAGCGCGATATCGTCCATTGAACTCGGCCATTGGAATCCAATAGAGTAGCCAGGTTCGCGTTCAATCCCTGTATTTGATGAGCCCCAGATGACCCTGCTTCGCCCAGCCAATCCTCTCACCGTCGCGCTCGCGCTCGCGTCGGTGATCGGTCTGGTCGGCTGCTCGGTCGACGGCATCGTGGTCTTGCCGGGCTTCGACGATGGCGCGGGACTCGGCGAGGACGAGACCGGCGAAGACACGGGCGACACGGGCGACACGGGCGACACGGACGACGCGGGCTCGACTCCGCTCCCCGAGCCCGAAGACCCCGACCCCATACCCAGCACTCTCGCGTGCTCGGTCCTCCCGGCGGACCTCGACGCCGCCCTCCCCTGCGAGGCCCCCAGCCCCAGCGAGGTGTTCGATCCCACCGTCGCCTGGACCTGGACGGGCCCCGGGGGCGAAGACAGCGTGCTCGTCACGCCGCTGGTCGCCAACCTCGACGACGACAACGACGACGGCGAGATCGATCTGTGCGACCGCCCAGACCTCGTCGTGCTCGCCGTCGATCTCCCCGCGAACGAGCGCAGCCCGCTGCCGGCGGGTCACCTGTACCTCATCGACGGCGTCCACGGGCAGACCTCGACACGCATCGAGCACCCCGTCGACGCCACGGCCACGCCGGCGCTCGCCGATCTCGACGACGACGGCGTGTCCGAGCTCCTCGCCTTCGAGCGCAGCGAGGACGTCGAGGGCGACGAGTGCCTGCGCCGCGTCGTGGCGTTCTCGGCCGCGGGCGAGCACCTTTGGTCCAGCGATCAGTGGAGCCTCTCCGGTCACGGCGGCGGCCTGGCCGTCGCCGATCTCGACGCCGACGGGAGCCCGGAGATCCTCACGCCCGATCACGTCCTCGACGCGAGCGGCAACCTGCTCTGGACGCCCTCGGGGGCCGCCCCGCCCCCGGACTCGCTGCCCGTCGCCGCGGATCTCGATCTCGACGGCCAGCTCGAGGTCATCTATGGGCGCAGCATCTATCGCGCCGACGGCAGCTTCGAGATGGAGCTCGATCTCCCGGGCGGCCACAACACCGGCTTCTCGGCCGTCGCCAACTTCGACGACGACCCCTACCCGGAGATCTACGTCCAGTCCGCCAACCACCGCTTCTTCGATCACGACGGCACGCCCCTCGCCAGCTGCGGCGGCGGCGGAGGCAAGGGCCTGCCCGTGAGCGTCGCCGACGTCGACGGCGACGGTCGGGCCGAGCTCCTGGCCAAGCACGGCAACCGGCTCAAGGCGCGGTACCTCGAGTTCAACGGGCCGGGCCGGGCCAGCTGCGCCGAGCTGTGGGCGTCGACCAAGCTCGACGGCGAGACCGCGGCCTCGAGCACGGCCTTCGACTTCCTCGCGGACGGCGGCGCCGAGGCGGTCTACCCCGAGGTCGACTGGGTCCGCGTGTTCGACTCTCGCGGCGTGACGATCGCCGAGTTCGAGCGCCAGGCGCGAGTCTCGTCGATGGCCAACCCCGTCGTCGCCGACGTCGACAATGATGGAGCGGCCGAGCTGATCATCGTCAGCAGCGAGCCCGAGGGCGGCGACCGTGGGTCACCTCGGGCGAGCGTGCAGACCATCCAAAACCACGACGACCGCTTCGCGCCGACGCGTCGGATCTGGAATCAGCACGCCTACCACGCGACCAATGTCCGCGAGGATGGGTCCGTGCCCGCCGAGCAGATCCCGCACTGGCAAAGTGAGTCGACCAACGGCTTTCGCAGCAACCCGGCGCCCACGTATACGGGTGAGATGTGCCAGATGCCCGCTGTCGAGTAGCCAAGCGCAAAAAACGCGAAATCCGCGAAGTCCGCCCTCGATTCGATGCCGGGTGCTGTACGCCGGTTGACTACACGGTCAGTCAAAAAACCGATAAAAATTATCATCTTTTTGACAAGAATTGTCCGTCATCGGGCTCGCCCGCCCACAGGTCGTCCCCTACCATTGGGTGTCACGATGGCCTGTCACCGCAGCGCGTTTTTGCTCGCCATGCCGCTTCTGTGTGCGGTAACGAACAGCGCTGGCTGCTCCATCGACGGGCTCGTGATCCTGCCCGACTTCGGAGAGCTCGGAGACGAGGCCGGGGACGAGAGCAGCCTGGGAGATCCCGACCCCACGCCCGATCCATCCGATCCCCCCGAGCTCCCACCTCCACCCGAGTCGACTGGCCCGATCTGCGAGGTCCCGATGGGCGAGCTCGACGGGCCCCCGTCCTGCGCGGGAGCTCATCCCAGCGGCGTCTTCGACCCGGTGACGGCGTGGACATGGACGGGGCCAGACGGTGAAGACAGCGTGCTCGTCACCCCTCTCGTCGCCAACTTCGACGACGACAACTTCGACGGGCAGATCGATCTGTGCGACGGGCCGGACCTCATCATCCTCGCGGTTCATCTGCCCATGCACGCGAGCATCTCGACCCCCGCGGGTCACATCTACGTGGTCGACGGCAAGACGGGTCAGACCAAGCGCCGCTTCGAGCGACCCCTGGACCCCACAGCCACGCCCGCGCTCGCCGATCTCGACGATGACGGTGAGCTCGAGCTCCTCGCCTTCGAGCGCAGCGAAGACGTCGGCGAGGGCGCCGGGCTGCGTCGCGTGGTCGCGCTCTCGGCCACCGGCGAGCTCATCTGGGTCAGCGAACAGTGGAGCGCGAGCGGGGACGGCGGCGGCGGACTGTCCGTCGCCGATCTCGACGCGGACGGCAGCCCCGAGATCCTGACGCCCAACTATGTATTGACCGTCGACGGGAGCTTCGCCTGGGCGCCGAGCGGCGCCGACGCGCCCCCGTCGAGCGCGCTGCCCGTGGCCTTCGACATCGACGGTGACGACGAGCTCGAGGTCGTATATGGGCGCAGCGTCTACGAGGCCGACGGGAGCTTCGCCATGGAGCTCCAGATCCCCGGGGGGAGCAACTCGGGCCGCGCCGCCGTGGCCAACTTCGACGACGACCCCGAACCCGAGATCTACGTCCAGAGCTCCAAACATCGCTTCTTCGATCACGACGGCACGCCGCTCGCTACCTGTGAGAGCAGCGACGAGGGCGAGACCCACGAGGCAGATGACGAGGACGACGACGACGACGACGACGACGATGAGACCGAGTCTTGCGAGATCGACGACGACGGCGCCAAGACCTGCAAGGACAAAGACGAGACGCCCAAGCTGCCCGAGGACGAGGACGACGACGAGGGCGAGACGCCCGTGCCCGTGCCCGTTCCCGTTCCCGTTCCCGTGCCCGATCCCGGGCCGGGGCCCGAGTCCGGGACCGGGGGCGCGCCCGAGGCCCTCGCCGAGATCTTGCCCGTGAGCGTCGCCGACATCGACAGGGACGGGCGCGCGGAGCTGCTGACCCGGCACGGCAACGTGCTCACGGCCCAGCACCTCGAGCTCGATGGGGACGAGCTGCGCTGCGTGACCTCATGGACCTCCGAGGCCCTCGACGCGGTCGGCGTCGCCCCGAGTGCGGCCTTCGACTTCCTGGCCGACGGCTCGACCGAGGCCATCTATCCCGCCGGTGACCGCGTCCAGATCCTCGACGCCAAGGGCCGCCTGATCGCCGAATTCGAGCGGAAGGCCCGGCGCTCGTCCACGGCCACGCCGGTCGTCGCCGACGTCGACAACGACGGCGCCGCCGAGCTCGTGATCGTCAGCAGCGCACTCACTGGATACGTCGACGGCCCCCGCCGCGCCACCGTCATGCTGATCCAAAACTTCGACGATGGCTTCGCGCCCACGCGACGAATCTGGAACCAGGACGCGTACCACGCGACCAACATCCGCGAGGACGGTCGCGTCCCCGTGCACCAGCTTCCCCCCTGGCACAGCGAGGCCACCAACGGCTTCCGCAGCAACCCTCCGCCGGCCTACGCGGGCGAGCTCTGCCAGCCTCCGGCCGTCGAGTGAGTACGCGCCCCGGGGCCGCCCGACAGCTCGGCGCGGACGACCGAACGGAGCGCTCCGCCCCCAATCATCCAGCTCCGTGCCGAGCGATCGATTTGGGCTCGACCTGCGCAGTGAACTGCGCAGCTGTGGATCCCGCAATTGCTGATAAAGTCCGCCGCAAAGCGGATTGCTCGTGACCAACGCATACATCTCGGGAACAGGATTCTACGTCCCCCCACGGATCGTGACCAACGACGACCTCGTGCGCGAGTACGGCATGGAGACCAGCGACGAGTGGATCCAGCAGCGCACCGGCATCCGCGAGCGTCGCTTCGCGGCCGACGGCGTGGGCTCGGCAGACCTCGGCCTCGAGGCGAGCAAGATGGCCCTGGCCGATGCGGGCATCGAGGCCAGGGACCTCGACATGATCGTGTTCGCGACCTTGTCGCCCGAACACTGCTTCCCGGGCTCGGGCGTGTACCTCCAAGACAAGCTCGGCCTGTGCGCGGGCGAGCGCCTCGAGTACGTCCCTTGCCTCGACATCCGCAACCAGTGCTCGGGTTTTTTGTACGGGACCAAGGTCGCGTCGGCGCTGATCGAGTCGGGCCAGTGTCAGCGGGTGCTACTCGTCGGCGCCGAGACCCACTCGCACGCCCTCGACCTCTCGACCCGCGGGCGCACCGTCGCCTCGCTGTTCGGCGACGGGGCCGGGGCCGTCGTGTTTCAGGCGACCCAGGAAGATCGTGGCCTGCGCGGGGTCTGGCTCGGCGCCGACGGGTCGAACGCCGACGTGCTCGCCCAGCAGATCTGGGACGTCCGCAAGTTCCCCTTCGTCGAGCTCGACGCCGAGGGCTTCGGCCGCATCCCTCCCCTGACCCTGTTCGCGCAGATGGACGGCAAGACCGTGTTCAAGCACGCGGTGACCAAGCTCGCCGGCGCGCTCATGCAGGCCATGTCCGAGACCGACACGAAGATCGAGGACATCGATCTCTTCGTGCTCCACCAGGCCAACAAGCGCATCAACGAATACGTCGCCAACAAGCTGCTGAAGGTCCCGGAGGACAAGGTCCTGCACAACATCGAGCGCTACGGCAACACCACGGCGGCGACGATCCCGATCTTGCTGGCCGAAGCCGTGCGCGACGGGGTCCTGAAGCCAGGCATGAAGATCGCCATGGCCGCGTTCGGCTCGGGCTTCACCTGGGGCTCGGCGATCATGGACTGGTAGCCATGGCGCAGCGCGGCCAACGACCGAGCTCGCCCGCGTCCTCGCGGCGGCGGATCTCCGCCAGCCACGGCGGCTGAGCCTCGGGCTCGAGCAGCTCGAAGCCCCAGCGCGCGTACAGAGGCCGGTTCCAGGGCACGTCGACGAAGGTCGTGAGCGTGACCCGGGCGAGCCGACGCGCGCGAGCCTGCGCGCGCACGTGCTCGACGAGGCGGCGACCGAGGCCGCGGCGCATGTGCTCCGGATCGACGTCGAGCTCGCACAGGTGGAGCGCGTCGCCGCGGACGAGGCACATGACGAAGGCGATCGCCAGGTCGCGCGCGTCGGCGACCACCCAGACCGTGCCCGCGGCGATCGCAGCCTCGAGCTCGTCACGGGCGAGGCCCTCGAGGTCCGGAGGCAGGCCGACCTCGGCGTAGATCTCGCCGGCCTCGTCCTCGATCTCGAGCAGACGGCCAGCCTCGTCGAGGCGCGCAGGTCGAAGGGTCTCGTGAGCGTGCATGGTCAACGGCCCAAACATACGCCAAGATGGGCGCGTGGAAGGCTCCGACGTGCACGCCGATCGACCGCCCCGATGCCGATCGGAGCGCGAGCGCGAGCTCCTGCAGCGCCTGTGTACACGCGCCGAGGTCGAGTTCACCGAGTGGGAGTGCGCGCGGCTACTGACGGAGTTCAAGCGCAACCTCAGCGAGGCGCAGTGGGCCTCGCTGCGCGAGGACGCTCGCGTCGGCAGCCCTGAAGACGCCCTCTCGGCGCTGATCGTGTTCGGCTTCGAGAACCGCCGGCTCAAGCGCCTCCGCCTGCGCGGCCGCGGGCGCGATCGCGTCTGGGCCGAGGCCAACCACAAGCGCAAGATGTCACGGCTGCTCGGTCATGCTCCGAACCGCCGCAAGCCCGGGCAACGCTGACGCGGGCGCCGCTGCGTGCCCAAATGACGCGGGTAGGCGCTCGGACGCCACCGCGTGCCCAAATGACGCTGACGCTCGGGCGCCGCGTGCTCGGGAGCCGCTGACGCCGCCCCCGAGCGCTCGGGCGCCACCGCGTACACGAGCAAGCTGGCGCTGGCGCCGGTGCTCAAGCGCTCCTGCGCCGCGTCCGTGGCTGGACCGTGTCCGCGAGGTCCGCGGGCAAGCTCGAGTCCGCCGCCGCCACGCGAACGGACGTCGCCGCCCAGCACGACAGCAGCAGCGAGCACTCGTGGGCCGCCGCGCCCGAGGGCAAGGCCCGCGAGAACGAGCGACGCAGCCGCGAGAGGACCCACAGCTGATCTTGGCCATCGAGACCGCGGGCGCGCAGCTGCAAGGTCAGACCCTCGGACACGACGCGACGCATGAGCGACTGGACCCGGGCCGGGCTCACGTCCATGACCTGGGCGATGAGCTCGCGGAGATCGCGGGCCTCGTCGGGATCGAACTCCTCGCCGAGCTGCCCCTCGAGCTGGCTGCGCATGCCCGGAGACATGTACTCGATCTCGCCCC
>WURV02154722.1:0-16676 GCA_011762755.2 Epimenia babai
TTTACTCCAGCAATCGGGGATAAATGACTTGCTGAGGATCACCGCAGAAAAGTCGACTGGTGGGAAGTTTCGAACCCACAATCTTTCGGTTACGAGTCCGGTGTTCCTACCACTCGACTAACTGCTTCCCCACGATCAATGTATTCGTCACCTAAAGCAAACAGTACTGAAACAATAAAAATATGGTTGTATCAAAGTTTATTCATAAAATGTATATTTCACATACAAATGGCTATGATAAGTATTCTTGTCCAACAAATAAATTATCAATTGCATAATAATATATCACATGGTATATTTTACATCACTGTTACATCAGTTACTTAAACTCTTCAGGTAAAGTTTGATATTGCAATGATATAGGCTTAAATTTCTCACATTATAATAACGAAATTGTTTCAAACATAGGTAACATCAAGGTATCAAATGGTATACTCTATAGAAAACGAATACTACAGTCATATGTCAAATAAGTAGACCACTGCACGGAATTTATCAATAAGGAATATCTTATTTTATTTTTGTTTTTTGACATTATAGAACTTAATACAAAAATTTAATCGTATAATTCCCCAAAATCCACTGAGAATGTGAATATTTTCTGAAGCGTTTGGATGAATTTTTCTTACGACTCGAGTGGTCTAACAGATTTGCGCAGGACTATAATTATCGTCATTGTCTGCTTTATACAAATATCAAGTGACTTACACGGTGGTGATTGGCTAATCCTGAAACCTATCGAGACAGAAGCATTTTATTTGGTCACCAATTTGATGTACGGACCGCCGATAAATGAGGGGGGGGGGAGTAACGAGCATTAGCGTCTATTTGTTAGATCTGTAGAACTCAATACAGGTGCCCAGGTAGATTCCTGTCCTACCAGAATGTAACTGATGGCATTTTATGGGTAACCAGCTCACTGGCTATGGGGTCTAGGGATCCGGGTAGCCATTGGGGAGCGTGGGTTTTATAAAGGCTTTTACCTTTGATGTCGTTCTGTTTCAGAATATCTCTGAATGATGTTCTTATGGCGCGTTCCTCTATCTTTTATCCTCTGTCCTGTCATATTTAAGTAATTAATCAACTCCCACCATTTGGCTGAGTATGTAGCCTGTCTGAAGGCATTTGGAACCAGTGGCATGAACAGACGAATGTCGCCCATCGCGTTAAGCATAGGCCAGTTGTACATAATGTTGGGATCATGGCCCAGACAACAGGGGACTCCCCGACCTATTATTCCTATATATACATGTATACAGGGACGAAGAGGTGCAACAAACATAACTACAAACAACTTGAGAATATCTCGGAAGTAAATAAAGCACTATAATGATTATGATAAATAAGTTTTATATATAGAAAAAGATCGAGAAACTAATATCACATGTAATATGAGAACGCATGTTGAGCTTTGTCGGTAAAATTCATGCATCACACATCAAGTGTCTCACCCACATCAGAAAAATTTGTCGTAATTGTAAAATGTATAAAAATAGCCTGTCGATGTATAAAGCGTTGTAAAAACATAGTTACATTAGTACAGAAATCATAGTGCATTATGTATATAGAGTTTAGAATTACTGTATTCTATCAAAAATAGCATCCTTAATTATATACTGTAACTATACTCTGCATCGGATATGTGCTATGTAATAGGAATGCTGTACTTTTTTAAATACTATTTCTTCATATTGTCTCAAATAATGCTACGTGTGTGCGTGTCTAATATAATTTTTAAGTACAGATTAAAGGCAGCCTATGACAGCATGACTTCCATACGGGGGTTAACATCCTTCGACAAAACGACTTTCATTTTGTTCGTTTTTGCTTTTTTCTGCACGAAAGCATCATTGTGATGATTCGCCATCAGGACCAGTTTATAGTAAAAATGCACCCAAGTATTGAAAAATTCAAAACATATAAAGCTATATGTGGGAAAATGCCCAATAATCTTTTTAGGTGACCGAGTTAAAGCAATTTCAAGTATGAGAATGATGTTAATGGACGATATAGCAGTTGTGTACAGAATGCGTGTTTGGTATTGGTATAAGATATATTACAAATAACTACTGTGATCGCTGTAATTACACCCCTGAGTGCTCATAATAACCAAAGAAAAATGTCACGAGAAATAGCTGCAGTACCATAGCACTAGGATGAATGTCCGAGTTTACGGCGTCAGTTCCATAAATCTATAGCCGCAGTACCATAGCACTAGGATGAATGTCTGGGTTTACGGTGTCAGTTCCATAAATCTATAGCCGCAGTACCATAGCACTAGGATGAATGTCCGAGTTTAAGGCGTCAGTTCCATAAATCTATAGCCGCAGTACCAGAGCACTAGGATGAATGTCTGGGTTTACGGTGTCAGTTCCATAAATCTATAGCCGCAGTACCATAGCACTAGGATGACAGTCCGAGTTTAAGGCGTCAGTTCCATAAATCTATAGCCGCAGTACCATGGACGAACGCACTTGGATGAATGTGGAAGGTGGGGTCCACAAACTACGGCCATTTGAGAGTGCCCAATGTGAATATCATACAATTCCAAAATGGATGACATTAGCATTTGATCCTCTCTCCATCTGGAAAAAACAAGGTAGTCATGTGACAAAATGACTACAATTGATTCTGTACTACCTCTTAATACTTATTTTATTTTTTATTTATTTGTATAGTGTATATTTTGACTTGAGAAGAAATGGCACAAGAGCTGGTTGGAGACTTTAATGCATATGAAGAAGCGTAACAGTGAACTTCTGAATTCTGTTGATGTAGTTATTGTTGTTATACTTATTATTTTTCACCAGCGACATTGTGTAATTATTGTGGTTCCCCGAAATTAATCCACCAAGGTTAAGTTTTCATGGCATTCGTTGGTTAGTTTGTGCATTTCATTTTTAGTGAGCAACTCTTGATGAAAAATAATAGATTTACATGAAATCCTGGGAAGGTTGCTCATAAACCGATAAACGAAATGGTTGCATTGTGGTAGTGATCTAATCACTATTTAACTTCAGTATATGTATAGTGTGTTCACTAAAAAGTACATTTAAATTAGTGTGTATTTCATTTCTGAAAGGTAAAGGTAAAAAGGTTAAGGTGAGGTTTTAGTGCTACTTTATAATTAAATGTCAGTCACACGTACAACATTGCCCTGTTACATCCCTAAGCTATTTTTTATAATAAACCATTCCACAACAAATCTTTCTCAATATTCAAGCACGAAAATCTTGCTCATTTCCTATTGTGGAAGGCACGAGAAAATATCTCAGGTTTGTGCTGGTTCAAACTCGCAACCTCTCGCATGAAAGGGAGCGCTTCTAACCACTACACCACTGGCGCCAACCAGCTTATTCTTGGTTGGCATATACTACCTCACCTCATGTCACTCTAGACAGGAATTTGCCCCTTATTATCATAATTCGTTTTTAATGTGACAAAGCAATAGCTTAACTGAAATTATCTCAATTTTTCCGACTTCGTTTCATCTTAGTAAAATTAATGCTGCCAGTTTTGATGTATGTATTAATAATATAAATTCCTGCATGAAAATGTAAACCTAATGAGGCAGAAGACGCAGTGACCATGTCTAACTACAATCTAAGTCAATATAACTCCCATCTCATTAACTCTTGCTTTATACTATGCTAATTTATGTATTTCGTAGTTAATGACAAAATGATCTATTCCCTCCAGATCACAACTCCCCTAAAGACCCGAGATTATTATCAGTAAAACTAATTTATTAGTTACACCTGCAGCTACAATATAATGCACGTAATATAAACGGCGAAACTTTATGTGCCATCTAATAATATGAATTATGCTTAAATTATGGATATGTATGCATTCATTTGTTGCAGCTATGTATAGTTGTATACTAGGGATTTGAGATATATCGGTGCTAGTTTTAAAGTTGGAGAGAAATGCACAAAAAATCTTGCCTCTAGTAAGACTCAAGCCCAAGAGCTCCATATAATTGGTTTGGCTCTCTCCCGACTCAGTTGGAAATTTTCCCTGCAAATTCCTTTTTTCTACCCGGGTCCTCCTCTCTCCTGCACCGTCCTCTCATATATACTGGCGTTCTCCCATGCCTTCCAACCATATATATATATATATATATATACACACACACATATATACTTTTTCCCACGCCTCTCTCTCGTATATACTTCCTTTTTCCCATGCCTTCCAATCATATATCCTTCCTCTCTCTCACGCTTCTCTCTCATATACTTCCTTTCTCCCATGCCTTCCAATCATATATCCTTCCTTTTTCTCACGCCTCTCTCTCATATATACTTCCTTTCTCCCATGCCTTCCAATCATATATCCTTCCTCTTTCTCACGCCTCTCTCATATACTTCCCTTTTCCCACGCCTCTCTTTAATACATACTTTCAATTCCCATCTCCAGTGCCTTTGTTCTTCGCTCTTCCACACCTTCTCATATACTTTTTCTCTCTCGCACCCATATAGCTCTTCTCTCCTCCGTCTTCCTCTCATATATATTTGAAATGTATTATAATGTATAAACAATGTTATTTGTCATTGTCGTGTTTGAATGAGATCTGGATTCTCCAAGAATAAGTGAAATTGATAATTATCCAATGGGGATTTAGAGTTGTTTAATTTTCAATGCTAATATTTCCTGAATATTTATTTATAGTCCATTTATATGGAGATACAGAAGAGTAGACTAGACAATAATATCATAACATTAATGTGAGGTAGCTATTGTGATTTTATGCCTAAATTTATGAAGGGACAACTGCCTTCATAGATCAATTGATCATCAGAATGATTATTTAGAGGACATGGCTTCAGTTCCTACCCAATGCAGAGTATTTCTGCATATTTCCCTGTACTGTAGAGGATAAGTTAAATACTTACATCGGCTTGAACCTTCTGGATCGAATCTGAAAATTAATATGGAATATGCTGAATTTATTTTATTTGTAAAAAATTACCAGTATAAGGGGATTATAAATTCTCCATGCTTGCAGGAGTGTCCATTGTCAATATGATGAAACATAAGCTTCATTGGGATTCTATGGCAGACACTGATCAACTTGCTAAAAAGTCATACCATAACATTACAAATATCTCAAATCTTCCCTCGCTCTGATTATAAGATCTATTATACTCCCTACTATCATTTTTGGATTTTTAGCCAAATAAAAAAAATTATTTGGCATAGAGCAAAAAGCTGTCTATAGTTTCTTAAACATTGTACACCAAAAATGTGATAGGATGACTTGATAAAATACCTGGTTTTGGGCGATGATCTTGGAATTTTTGGGATCTAAAGTCATCCGATCCGACTCTGTTCACGAAGTCTGTGCTGGCGCTGAATGGGAGTAAACAATTTTTTAGACATTTTTCGACAACCAAGGATTTACTTGGTTATTACAACAAAGAGAAGCTCCTACTTTCTAGGAATAGGCTGCATCAATGCTCTGAGTAGCAATAAAGTATAATTCAGTGGAAACATGCGAGATACCAGTGGCGATTTCGGGGGAGGGGATTACAGTTAACAGCGCAAAATGTATTTATGAAATATTTCAAATAAATATATTCATATTCAACATTATTATTTTGGTTATCTAAAAGCAACGCTCAGATCTAGACTGCTCTCACGATAATAATGATAGCCAATTTTATGGTCAATGGCCATAAACCTAACCTATATTACATCGAGGACATTCACATGCTTGTCTACTATTTGTTAAAAGGGCTATCTGTGGTTTACCTGGCGAGGTAAATATGGACTAACTTTAATAAACGCTATTTGTTCCCTTTAAACTTCTTACCTCATCTTATGTTTCTTTTGTAACGCGATGGTTTTGACATCGTGATTCCACATTTTATCAGCGTAGTATTGCCGGCTGAGTGGTCTGTGTCCATTGATGCGAACCTCCAGTGAATTAGATTGTGCGACAGGCATGTGGTCTTTGTGAGGCATGGACATTCGATGTGTAGAGGTCATCGACGCATCACCAGCTCGAGAAACTCCCGTCTGTTTGTATCTGTTATTTGATTCGACGTATTTACGATGAGACACCGATTGCGTTTTTTGGTGAATATGTTGTGACTCTTCATCGTCTTTCGAGACGATTGATTTGGCGGTTATCGTGGGTGACTGGTCGCCGTGTATGGAAGACACGCGATCTTTTCGCTGATGTGAGTGTTGATCGATGATGTCGTTTGCGTCATGTAAATTCTGATAGGACGCGCTTTTTCGCGACGTCGAGACATTAAATGGCGGAGATGTAGGCAGCATGCGGGAGCGAAATTGTTGTTTGTTCGATGCTACGTGTCCTGTTTTTTGGTGAAGAGTTGCGCGGTGTTGCGATGTGTCGGCTGGGGTAGATCTCTGTGACTGTTGATACAATGTATCCGTACTTGAATGGTGTTTATATTGCGAGGTTTCGCGAGATTTCAAGTGGTGGAACGATTCGCTGGACGGACAACGGTGATTCTGATCGCACGCAGGGTACGAGTGACGGGATGCGTTGCTTGAACGACGCTTCGAGTGGACGGAAGCATCGCTGGATGGGCAGTGATAGGACCGTTGCGACACGTCGCTGGGTGTGAACCTCCGCGAACACTGCGACGCATCGCTGCGACTGAATTGTGCGCTATATTGCGACACGTCGCTCGGGGCGACCGAATACCTCGTGGGAGTTCTGAAATTCGGCGAGACTGACGAGTCTTTATGTGATGATATCGAGTATTCGCTGTCCTTGTACGACGATGGAGAGACAGAACTCAGACGTTGAGAACTATTGTCCGGCGATAAAGTTAAATGGGGATTGTGGTTCGTGCAATTTGACTGGTCGTAAGTGTGGTGTTGGTCGCAATTATGGAGACAGCAGCCATGACCGTTCATATCTGGCGATAGACTTGAGTTGGTCATATCATTATATTGCTGCTGATAAGGATCATTGCTTTTATAAAGGGCTGGATTAGCATGTTGGTTATTTATGTAAGTGCATTGATGATATGTGGGGTCAGCATGTTGGTGATGTTGGTGATTAATGGCACCAGCATGCTGATGCTGATGCGGACATGCATTATGTCGATGATCAATGTGGTTCTGAGTGTCAGTCGGACTAGCTCGCTGCTGAGTGACTTCACTGGAAAGGTGACGCGTACACGACGCGGAATGTTGCTGGCGTGGTGAGACATTTCTGCGACTACCAGTCACTTTATCATTCGTACGTCGATTATTAACCGCTTTATTATAACTAAAAGATTCTTGATTATCCTTTATTGCTGACATGTTCTTCTCGATAAAGCGATTATTAGAGGCCACTTTGCGTGATAAATCGTCGTCACGTAGTGGCGTGACGTGCGACCGTTTCGGGTCTCTTACGCCATTCCACAGTCGCTCGTTCACATGATCGCTGATTTGTGTAACATTATACGCAGATTTACGAGAAGTTGACCTTAGAGTTTCCTCCCTATGTGAATGGTGAATCAAATTCATTTTTGGTGAATTAATACCACTCGGCGACCAATCATCAATTGGAATCTCCGAGCCAACGATATCGCTCGGAACATTTTGACAAATATTAGTTTTGGGAGGGTTCAGTGATATTTTCTGGGTTTTCTGTGTCAGATCTGTCAGGGATTCCACCACCAAATCCTCCATATATCCACCGTCTCGTTCCGATTGAATTTCGTCGTATGTACGTTCGTGGCTATAGTGTAGCGGTGGTGATTTGAGATGCATGTGGTTCCTGAGTGAAAAGTTGGGCAATGCGGATTTAGATGAGACGGGATCCTGCATTTGCTGAAATGAGAAAACATTTTCGTTAAAAAAGATGCGCTCAAAATGGAATTCAAAATGCGTGCGGTAAAAATGCGTAAAACACAATATTACAGAATATAAATAATGATCATGTAAAATGTAAACTTTGAGCTGTAGTCCTGACAGGTGGGGCTGATTTGTGTTTCTGAAGACATCGGTTGAGTCTTAGGTATAGGGGGTAGAGCATGTGAGATGTCTATGTAGTGGTTAGCCTCCCAGCTGTTGACAGGCTGAGTGGGTCTAGTGGTTAATTTACCTGTAGGATGATACCTCTCCCTATTTGTATATACACAGTACACACCTGGGTATAAGATCCATCTCGCTCATCGTCCAAACTCTCCTCCTCCGACTCGAAGTCCTCGAGCGACGATGATCCTGGTGACAGACACTCGATGTCTTCCGCCTTCTGGTAGGCCACGTCAGCGAGGACGGACTCGCCCCGATCCAGGGCCATGTAGTGAATATCCTACCCCATAGTCAAACCAGCTCCATTACTCAGCGTAAGTTAGTCAGCAATAGACAGATTAACTAAGTGATCAGCGGGCATGACATACCTGCCATTAATAAAACCGAACTAATTTTCTCGGCATTTTGAATGATGTACCGACTTTAATTTGCGTATATACAGTCCGCTCTCAGTTATCCGAGATCCCCCGTTCGCAGTGTTGCCGTTGGATAAGCGAGACCGTCGGATAAGTGGATTGACCTAATTTCACTGAATGAATGATACCATAACAACTTTAATGACAATCTTTAATGCTAAGTAAAGCGGTCAGGTCGTTCCGATGTGAATACGTCCATGTGTTGTTTGACAAAAGTCTGGATATCCATAATCATGCGTTTGGCGGCTGTAGGACTCACTTCTCGCGGAGAAATATCATCTGTCTGTCTGAGTTATAACTATTGACCAATAATAATCATCGATGCGTTTGTTATGGTAACGATTCGTATTTGGCAAACCACGTATTTTTACAACACATAACGATCAAAAACCTCGGGCCGCAATTTCACGCGTGCTCGCTACGCGCAGTCAACGCAGTAGGCCGCCATTATCTAGACGCGAGACTTTCATTACTGCCGATACTCGCCGCCGACAATACCCAGCTTGGTCAGATAAACGGAGTCTACCGTAATAACAAATACCGAATGTGTCCCCAACTACGATCTATGGATACGGAAACGCCAATTTCCGGATATCTGAGTACTAATAAGAAAAAAATGCGTTCCCGATGACGCTACCAGATAAACACGGGTGTCGGATAACTGAGAGCAGACTGTATTTGTGTTTCCTGTGTTTATCCTATTAGACGGGTGATTTAGGGAAGCGAGTTAGAAAATTAGGATGCATTTGGGTAGACTGATACAATTTTCATTTGATAGTAGGTAGTATTGTAGTGTCATAATAAATACTCTAATAGTCTAATTGACAACTGATATTTAGGGATGTTGGTAATGCTTTAAAATTGATCTGATTTGTTTTTAGTTGCAGTCTTGACTTAGTTGCATGCATCACAACAATATAGCTCAGTCAGTTTAAGAAAGGGGTATTGTATTTCTCCACCGTACGATTATGCCGATTTCCCCAAAGCCGCCTTCTCAACCTGATTCGTAATATGACACTAAGACGAATATGTAACCTTTAGCTGCAACAAGCAGGTCATGTAGACAGTGACTAGTTTAACATCCTATGAGTGAATTCCAGGAATGGTATATTTATTGTACTATTAAACTTTTAGCAACTCTAAAGGATGGTCGCTCATTGATGAAACAAGACTACGTAGTGTGTGGTGTGTTTCACTCACCATGAAAAGATCTCTGGCACCGATGTCAATGGCCAGGAGGAAGGCCTTATCGAATCGAGCGTATCTATAGTAGACGAAATTATTAACAAATTTAGACATAATGAGCGGTATCAAATGTATCAAATGCATCCTCTTGAAAAAATCATACTAAATCATAGCTCAGAATGGGACTCAAATTAAAAACACATGTTACTCATTTTATTTGTAGTAATGAAAAGAGATTTGTCAGTAAAACATGCCCAGGGCATTAACCCATATTCTGCTGATATTGTACAAGTGGATTCTCAGTAAAATATGCCCAGGGCATTAACCCATAATCTGATAATATAGTACAAGTGATTGTTCAATAAAACATGGCCAAGACATAATCTGCTGATATTGTACAAGTGAATTCTCAGTAAAACATGCCCAGGGCATTAACCCATATTCTGCTGATATTTTACAAGTGATTTTTCAATAAAACATGGCCAAGGCATTACCCATAATCTGATGATATTGTACAAGTGATTGTTCAATAAAACATGGCCAAGACATAATCTGCTGATATTGTACAAGTGAATTCTCACTAAAACATGGCCAAGACTTTCACCCATAATCTGATGATATTGTACTTCATTCCAGGTATTCGGCACAATACCATTAGAATTTAGTTATGTGATAGTAATTAAGTGACGTCAGTGTCTAATTACATAATTGCGAGTATGGTCAATCGGTCATAGTAAATAGGGGCCAACATGACTCACCTCAGTAAATGGTGGAAGAACCTGCGAGCCAACCGACTTATTGGATCACGGTACTCCATGATGGTCTTGTCGGATATGGTCACTTTTGGTGCGTAGAAGCTCCCCAGTATAGCCTCCATCTGACCTATGGATTACGACGGATAAAATCTAAAGAAATTACACTTGATGAAAGAACATTAACACTAGATCCATACACTTATGGGGGAATGATGGTATATATTGTTATATAAGAATATATTATTTTATAGATATCAAATTTATAGGTCTATATGAATCGTAACATGGTACACTGGTGTACGATGGTATATATTGTTATATAAGAATATATTATTTTATAGATATCACATTTATACGTCTATATGAATCGTAACATGGTACACTGGTGTACGAAGGTGTGCATCATTTTCGTATCTTAAGTATGCACTGACACAAGATTTTATATCAAGCAAGATGCAATAAAGGAATAACTATCATCAATAACAATTTTAGTATTATGGAATAAGAATTTATTACATTCGTCAATGAAGGATGCTTTCGGTCATGGTACTTTATTTTATAGGCAAAAAAGGTCAATTAAAACATTTATAGACTGCAACTATCGGCCAATAAAGGCTCTCAAAGGTGATTTACAATTAATGTTTATGGCTGCTATTCAGCCAAGATACAATACCAAAAACAAACGCATATCACACATGAAGGATAACATCAAGCGTCCACCCATTTTAGAGATGGGTGTACTCGGGCAATTGGGACTTGCTGAGGCTCATCGCAGAGAAGTCAACCATGATGGTATCGAACCCATGACCTCTGGCTTACGAGTCTGGCATGCCTACCGCTTGACTATGTGCTTTCCTGTCTATGACTAGCTTGATACAAAAAATTCTGAACGGATTTACAGAAATTTTTCTGCGAAATTGGCCGATGGAAAAATGTTTAAATTTTGATTATGATCTGAATCACCGTGTAGATGATCTGTGACCACCCTCCCGTGGTTAATGTGGCAGGGTATAAAGGTATAGATGATCAAAGAGGGATGGATGGAGGGCTCCAGGTCACGGATCCTCACGAAACAAATATAATATGGTTTAATGATCATTAATGTAGGTTAACGCGTTACCTTCTCTCTCAGCATTTAGGGGTAATTTGAGCAGGTGGTTCATGAGGATGGAGAGACACGAGTAACAGTCGGGGCCCTGCATGTCCCAGCTCATGCTACGCAGGATGTTGACAGCCTGTGGGTGAGGGCAGATTCTTCATCATATACACGACGCAGATAATGTGGCTACGTGTGGATATCGTGGCAATACGCGGATACTGGATATCCTGTGGCTACATGCAGATACTGTGGCTATATGCAGATATTGTGGCTACATGCAGATACTGTGGCTACATGCAGATACTGTGGCTATTCCGCTTTTGGACAGAAAGTGCAAAGTAACTAAAATATCTTTTTCTGATAAAACTTCATGTCAGTTGTGCTCCATTGATAGTAGGATTTAACAAAACGTGTATTAATTTTGTATTGTACAATTTAACGATATATCTGCAATTCTGTATGTGGATGAAGAGGATGACAAGTCCATGTTGGATAGTAAAATATTAGATTATATGACTAATAGCATTATCTACCATGTAATAAGTTTGATATAAAGGTGTGTACATGTTCATTTATGTTCATATTTAGTCTAAGACCTCATTGATCTGTCGATGTTTGAGGTATTCTCGAGTCAAGTCGACTGTGGAGAGCCGCTTGCTGCTGTATGGTCCTGCACACACCAACATTACGCCAATGGGACCCCTGCAAAGTGATGACAGTTAAAGCAAACAAATAGAGGTGACTGTATAGTGGTGTCCATTGAGAAGCAACCAGGCATAGGTGACCGGATGTAGGTGACTAAGTATAGGCAATGGAGTGGACGTAACGGGTGAGAGGTGATCAGGTACAGATCAGGTGTTAGAGGTGACTAGCTAGATTCATCTGGTCAGAAGTGACCAGGTAGAGGTGACTGGATATCTGGCTGACTGGTTTGAGGCAAATAGTTAGTAGTTAGCAGCGGTTTGAGTCAAATAGACGTCACCACTTAGTGCGGAATGACTTACTCGACCATGGCACATAAAACAGGTAAGTCAAGAAACAAGAGAAACAAAACTGGAAGAGCGACTCCACACCCGTTTATAAGACAGTATAAATTGGGCAGTTTCATGGTCTCGCGATAAACAAAGGAAATATTATGTCAAACAAAATGTAAAAGTGCAAACTCTGTGTGTTTTAGTGTAACCCAATCTCCTGGGGCTTACTTGTCGAAGGTCACAGCAAGTATGTCACCGTTCGCTACCACGCCGTCTGTGGCATCAGTTGTAGTGTCGTTTTTGGCAGCAAACCACTCAAGTCGCTTTAGTGTAACGGGGTTTCTGTTGGTGCAGTGACAATCAAATACACTTATTAAGTTGCTGTTAACAGTATATATGTATGTACATATGCACATAAGTTTAGCAATACGCTGAATATGGATGGCCTCATATGTTATCGAGGGAAATTCTTGTATTGCGAGCTACCTATGTTAGTACAGTTGACGTTTGTCCATTGAAGCCACTGGTCGCAGGTACCGGGAGAATGCCTGCCACCAGGTCACACATCCCACTTTTGATCTGTGATCACCGATGAGTATAAAGATAAGGGGTGACTGAGAGGTGGCACCATGACACAGTGCCATCAGCATCCAAAACATAGCAACATCAGAGAAACGCAGCCACATTGGAAGGAATCAGAGATAAGAAGCCTTCAAAGAGTGCTACTCAGACCCGTATGTACTGACGAGATGTAAGACAGTGCCAGAAAATGCCGCACGTGGTGTAGTGGCAAAAACGGGGACTTGAACGAGCATCTTGCTGCAGTCCAGTGACCTCGCTACGAGACCACGGACCTACTTACACAAGTCATATATAAAACTATACCTGCCGTGATCATTCTAACATAAACACACAGATATAGATGATAACTTACCTCGCACACTGTACTCGGTATTGTTCCAACTGATATCCTTATTATTTACCGCTATATTAGGGTAACATACGTGAAAATGGTGCTGAGACGCAAGACCGGATCGTATGCGGGTTGTTCTGCCACTAGCCACAGGGTAAGAGGATTGAGAGCAACATCAAATGCCTGCAATATTACACAGCCGTGTCCAATACCCCGCGGCCTAATGTACCAGTGCTACAAACGTGGGCGCAGTGAACTAGACTGCAGCACATTGGGACCCAACTAACTCGTCCAAATTCATTTCTTTGGGATAAGGATCATTCTGGAGTCATATTAGGGAGATGAAACCAATTACTGGACACATGTGCTAAAAAGTGGAAGCACGTCGTTGAGATATGAACTCTAACTTCATTTACTCTAATTCTGTCATCCGCCAAACAACCGATAAAATATATTCAAGATGTACTACTTTGTTTTTGATTTGCTGATTTAAAGTATAGTTTTAGTATAGAATTTTTTCAGTATAAATAAAATATTATAATCAAATTGCTATAATGCCTATAAACTGTTTTTGCTTTTAGATCCGTCCATGAAATCTCGTTTAAAACTGTTTTCGGTTTTCAATCTTTTAGTTAAATATGATCTTTTATTATTTTCTGTCTAAAGCGATTGCTTCGTTTGCATCGACTACCGTCTGATATGTACTAGGAAAAGTGTTTTCACTAACAAATCTGCGCAGACAGTAGTGTTGGAAATTATAAGCATGCAAATGTTAACTGAAAAATTTGAAGAATACCACAATATTTGCTTAGCGCCAGCAAATTCTGACGAATGGTTTAACGTTTCCCCAAATGCATCGTAAATATTTAGACAATAGAATATCGAATGCAACATGTAAGCAATGTTCTAAACATATGTATATGCACGAAGAAATTCTCCCCTGTAGAAATATATTCTTGCATATACAATGGCATTTAATACATTATACATCGTAGTGGAAACAAATGCATCAACACTAGCAGCAATTAGAGGCCGTTTAACAAAATTTTTCGTTACTTGCAATCAAATGAGATTAAAATACATGCCTGCAATTTACAAATGAATAATAATCTTGTAATACAGCACATTCCAATTTTTACTTAATAGACCTCCACCTGTAATAACGCGGGAGGTAGCTTTCAGTTAGTCAACAATAAAAACAATGAAATCATTTAAAAATCAAGATCAACAAAATGGGTAGCAAATTGATTTCTGAAAACCTATCAAAGGCCAAGAATGTACGTGATAAGCCAGTATTTAACCCCAAACAAAATGTACCCATACTGTAACTAAATAACAATATATTGGGTTGAATAGACTGCATAAAACTGACCTGTATATCTCCTCTGGAATTGGCTACGAGGAACAAACACCCAGCCGGATGCCAACTAATCACATGGGGCACCTTTCGAAAGATACATTCATGAATTCATATTAATTCATTGATGCAATTGATTACTGCTAAAAAATAAATGTACGGTACAAAGAAGAACAAAAAATATTATATATTTATAATTATACGCTACACAGAAATAAAAAAGGTAAAGGTAAAGGCGAGGTTTTGGTGCTACTTTATAATTAAATGTCAGTCGCACGTACAACATTGCCCTGTTACATCCCGAAGATATTTTTATAATAAACAATTCCACGACAAATCTTTCTCAATATTCAAGCACAAAAATCTTGCTCATCTCCTATTGTGGAAGGCGCGGGATAAAATCCCTGGTGTGTGCTGGTTCGAACCCGCAACCTCTCGCATGAAAGGCAGCGCTTCTAACCACTACACCACTGGCGCCGAATTATATTCAAACACCATTTGTATTGATTGATGGAAAGAACTGTTCTACACTACTCAACTACTACATCATCCAATAGACAAATAGTACATACAAACTTATTTATAAACAACTAGGAACTACACACAAACATTTAAACAGTAAACATTAACTACACTCTTACACTAGATCATCCAATACACAAATAGCAAATATACACTTATAAACTAACAGGAACTACTCACAGACTTTTAAACATTATACATACACTACAATTAAATAGACTCAAGCACTACGCATACACAAAACACTACATAATTTGATACACAAATAATACGCATGCACTAATATATTGTAACTGAATGAAATGATATATTTTTGATTAAAGTGTGCTTACTAGCCTAGCTGTCAAACACAAAAGTATCAGTTCACACATTTAAACAGCAATGTAAAAAAGATCCACTAACATTAAAGGGAAAATAATAAGTAGATACTATCAGTGACACAAACTATCACAGAACATGGTCATACTAAAAATACGATAAAAATACACCCCGTTCTAAAATCAGTAACCAACTTTCTGCAATAAAAGTATGAAGAAAATCCTTCTAATACATCTGAGTGGGAATTAACGTAGTAATTATATTCACATATACATATTTAATTATAACCACTGAACCCATCAGATAATGGTGTAAGATATGTCACACTTTTTCCACATTATGATTCATGAATATTCATGAGATTTTGGCAGAGTTGTTCTGAATTATGCGCGTGATATTCATGTCGACTTTATGGATTGATGTCGCAATTTCTGAATGTGCAACATCCGAAATAAACGTTTTGGTGCTACATGACATAATGGTGGAAAAGGTCAGTCACGTTGACAGAAAAAAAAACAGTATTGATTGATCTCATTAACCCTTAGCACTCTGTTGTCACAGAATTATATTGCTGTGGTGATGTGATGTACCAATGTCAGTGTGGTAAGGGTTGATCCCTGGCATGTACTGATCCAAACATGTAACAGTACTGATTGACCTCATTAATTCCTAGCATGCGCTGATTCAAACACATAACAGTACTGATTGACCTCATTAATCCCTAGCATGCGCTGATTCAAACACATAACAGTACTGATTGACCTCATTAATCCCTAGCATGCGCTGCTTCAAACACATAACAGTACTGATTGACCTCATTGATCCCTAGCATGTACTGATTCAAACACATAACAGTACTGATTGACCTCATTGATCCCTAGCATGCGCAGATTAAACACATAACAGTACTGACTGACCTCAATAATCCCTAGCATGCGCTGCTTCAAACACATAACAGTACTGATTGACCTCATTAATTCGTAGCATGCGCTGATTCAAAAACATAACAGTACTGATTGACCTCTTTAATCCCTAGCACGCGCTGCTTCAAACACATAACAGTACTGATTGACCTCATTAATTCCTAGCATGCGCTGATTCAAACACATAACAGTACTGATTGACCTCATTAA
>WURV02154733.1:0-16676 GCA_011762755.2 Epimenia babai
GTAAATATTATTGATCATTGTGATAATTATTATTATGTTCTTTGTGATGTCAATGTGCCGATGTTGTAAATGTATCACATTGTAAATGTAAATATTATTGATCATTGTGATAATTATTATTATGTTCTTTGTGATGTCAATGTGCCGATGTTGTAAATGTATCATATTGTAAATGTAAATATTATTACGGTAATTATTGTGATAATTATTATTATCACTTTTGAACTTTTATTATTATGGCTGTTGATAGAAAGCTCCGATATACCTTTTAGTATCGATGTTGTAAGAAATGAATTATTATGCTTTAGAAAACTTCAGTAAATAAATACTTAAATGCTGGCAGTGTTGTTGACATGATGGCCTCAGTATTATGATTGGCTTCAGACATTTTCGATTATCACTATTCTATCACGCTACCACATGCATTAGCGCTTGTCACAACATGATGGATTGGATATGGTATTTTCTTATGGGGCTTCGGTTTAGGCTCTTTGATTAATGAATTTTCTCCTGTGCAAATGGATACTACCCAAGTTCATAGTTCCTTGTACTGACTTGATATGTTGTGTACATTGCAGTACTTTGAACGATAGAGTCAATATCTTGACATTTTAGCAATGTTTGCATTTACTGACCGTTGTATTTTATTTGGTTCTGTAGTTAAAAATCCCAAATTCATTCTAATCGGAATCTCAACATAATACATAATCGTGACTCGTCTCGAAAAATGACAATATATTCCTGATTGTAATGAAATGAAATGAAATGAAATTTTATTGATTTATAGTGCCCTTTTAACACATGGCTATCAAAGACAATTTACAAATTTATAGTTATTATGATTAACTAGATACACATGGAATACGGTTCAAAATCGAACAATCGTACATCAACTGAGTATACCTGGGTGCCCGAAATTCTGAAAATTAGGGCAAAAAATAGTAAAAAATTTGACCAATTACTGAACTTCGGTGTGGGGTGGGTATGGGTCGGAGATATCTTAATTTATGTGGAATGTTTGACACTGTATGAATTATTAGAAGAAAGATTTGGATGATTACTGTGGACAAAAAGTAGTGAAAATATTGTCTAAAATATTGCGAATTAGCAGTAATTAACGAGACTATGAAATGTTTTACGTAAAGATTTCAGCGCACCATGTGGAATAATGTATGGATGTGATTATCCAAAGTGATAATGAAATCCAGAAAGAAATCCTCACTACTGTTTATGTAATCGTGATAGTTGTGCAGCTGACAGGTGGGCTGATATCAGCCAGTGGATAATGAACCTGCTAATTAGAGAAACCTTCGCCAAATGTTATCCATGTTGCATTGTGTATAGATGATGTGGCTTTGAATATAATCTCTAATGACACAGGAGATGGACTTGAAAATGAGTGTCACACATTGTCTATCATTATTATATCATACATATACAACTTTTTTGTCATCAATTCACTTACCTAATACAATATGTTAATATTGTAGGACATTTTCTCATACTGTATTGTCAAATTGAAACATAATAGAGTATTTTTCCTATCTTAAAATGCCTAATGGTCATTTGCTATGATGTGTAAGCATGATGCGAACTAGAATTTGAAATAGGCAATTTGGACATTGACTAATATATTGTACGGGGCATATGTTCACCAAATTGATATTTTGCTGAAACCAAAATTTTATGCAAATTTGCAGATATTTATTCTCACCAATAAAATGAAAAAAAATATGTGGAATTTATATCTTTATTTTAGTTAGTTTTACACTTACTTCTTGTCGAGAAATTCCCGCCTTTTATTATGTTCGTCTGCATCTAGTCATTGCCATGAATACCATCTTAAGTTATTTTAAACCTATTTTAAATAATGATGTATCATTTGTATGAGTTTCAAATATTAACCAATTAAAAATTAGAAGATACAATAAAATGTGTTCTCATGATAGAGGTTGGACCGAAGAAGTATAACTTGCATTCCTTCCCGTTCTTTTTTGAGAAGTGCAATGCGATCTTTGATGCTACTTTATCAATATCATTTTATTTGTTAACCTTTCCGTTTGCATTGGAATCGCCAAAGATAAATTCAAACATACCACTGCTGAAGTTGGGGGGCATGAGGAATTTGATTAGATATAGGCACACACTGAAGAATAATATACTACCACTCACTGTGTACTAAATGTGTCAAGTAGGTACATAGTAACTATATACAAATTTTGTGTGTATACTGATTTGGTATAACAAGTAAAATTCGCTGATAAGTGACATTGGTGAAATTGGTAAATTTTTTACACAGGCGAAGAATATATTCCGTTTGGTAATACTACTTCCTGTGAAATATTGCGTACAAGTGCTCTAGTATGGTTCATAGTTTTATTGGCCATTGAAAGGGAGATATATATATATCCTGTACCATTATTTTCATTTATATGTATATATATATATACTTTTTGTAGTTATGTGCGTCTTGTTGAATAAAAAACATTCATTCATTTATTTATCCATTCTGCGCAGTAGCTCCAGGCTACATTTCTATCTTTAGCTACTGTTCAACCCTACAATAGCTCACTTCATTTCAATGGCTCTTTTCTCTGGAATTTCCTGTCAGGCAAAATAGGAAGCACGGTTTTGTATAACTATATATTTGCTGAAAATTTGCCAAAAACATTTTTTTACAATTAGCTCTTTATTTGTCGATAAAATTGTAACCATCATAATTCTAAGTATAAATAATTATGGTTTTACGGTGTTATAATAATCTATTCATTTATTGAAACCGGAATTATTTCCTTTAGTTTAAATATCCTGCCACCTCAACCTAGGAATAAATTACTCTTGAATTTTAATACGCTTGATAACTTGAATATCATATGAAATATTTCACGCAATTTTACTTCTTTAAAGGCGTAAATAAATAAAAAATTATGTAATTTAGTATAATATGCATGTCTCATTTTCTATTGATGATATTTATTTCTTTGACGTCAGCAAATTAGGTTTCACATTTAGTGTCATTAACTACGATCTTACCAGGGGAGTTGATTTAGTCTAATCTTTATGGGTCGTTATCTTTTCTAATGTCAGCCGCTTCCAGGTAATCCTTTTCACCACTGAGAACTAATGGTGATTGCAAGTTATTAGCGATAGCATTTTTGCAAAAAAAATCTTGCGCAACTGTATTATATATATAAATATATATATATATATATATATATACACACAACACACGCACACACACACACACACACACACATACACACACACACGCGCGCGCGCGCTCGGTATTTGATATATAATAATATATACGTACACGAAAGTTTAGTGAAAAGCTATGCAAGCTCCTGTGGTGTTTGCCATTTACAACTTGGCGAATGTGTTGATGCGAAACATTCTTTTGAGAAATATAACACATGTGATTCGTAGGCATTAAAAGGGTTGTTGGTAGAACCTTTATATTCATCTACAATAGGTCAACGGGTTTAGGGTATTTCTTGAACGATTCGAATTCTTTTTCATAGGCTTTATGTACAAATCGGTACCCCCCCCCACATAATAGCAATATTATAGGATTATCTTTTTGATAAAATGTATTGGTCAAAACTGACCAATATTTTGGTGTCTTTGAGGTATTTTGGCATTGGTCAATGCAACACTCTATTTCAGTAAAACTTTTACTTACATTCGGCCTAAGACAAGAAACTAGAAAATCACCTACCAGAATCGGCTAAGGCGAGAAACTTGAAAATTCCCTACTGGATTGTGAATTTGTATATCTTCCTGTGCTATTCAACAGTTGTTCTTGAATTTTGTACTCAGTGGCTCAATCGGATTGGCTAAAATACACTCGCAGTCACCTGTTATTTCTTTACTACTGTGAAAGAGTGGAAATAAAATCTTCCTTTATTAGTTCATGTATGTGGCTATTTTTATAGTATTTGTTTGCCATTTACAAAACTGGACGATGAAAAATTAACATTTCAGTTTTACTTCCACATCAATTGAGTAATGGGTTATGTCAAATTCTATTTTATTATTAGCACTATAATAACCAACGGAGTACACTCCCTGAACTGCTGACCAGTTTATGAGCCTATTGCCTGTTTTTATTCGTCCGCATTCAGAACTGCTTACAGACGAGATGAAAAAGTTTCTCAAGCTACAATGAAAATTGTGCTCAAGCCTCTTTCAACAGTATAGCGTAGTGGGTAGCGTAGGGTTTTTTAGCCGAAAAGGTTAAGGTGACAGATGTAGTTAGCATAATGTCAATCAGGCGAGTTGTTAGTTCATACCTGGCTCATACATTGGTTTCAATACACCACAGATTTAGTATCATTCTGTGCTGTGTGGGGCGATGATATCTTAATGCATTATTAAGATGTGTATATTAACGACTGAAATATTTTGATTCATTGCTGTTATCCTCGAGTTATTTATAACAATAATACGATTTCTATACATTATTTGCACAGCAAGTGATAAATTGCTTACAAATTACATTTCGAATAGTATTTTACATGACAACTATATATGACCCGTGTCAGATTGTATTTCTGTATTAATAAGTCGCTGGATAAGCAATGCCAAGTTGCTCGGAGAATCCCATTTATTTTCTCTAGATTTCCATAATTTCCATTAGAATAGCAATGTGACGTTTCATCAACACTCACTGAGCAAGCACTCCCGACAAAGCTATCGAACTGTTGACATAGCGTCCCACTAGACCTTCATTTCCCTGCGCTCCAATGTCCCAACCAACAAGGATATTTGTTTTACATTAATGTAGTGTAGAATCCAAGTTGGAGACATGATCAATTGTTAGCCGTTGTATATTTAATGCAGATTAGGTTAAAGGCCATCTTGGCCCGCAATAATATAGTTATATCTCAACGAATACTTCAAGCCGCCGCTGTTTGTTTATCATTTCCTTGATAACTCCATATCCGTATCTTTGTTTCTTTCTGACGTACTGTCTACCACTTTTGCCTGCCTCTTTGAAGACTGTTGAATGTCAACAATCGTGAATATTCATGTGTTAGCATTCTGTGATATATGCCTTCATTAGGTCACAAAAACAAGGTAGGACTTGTAGTCCTCTGTTATAGTCTCCTGCAGTTATGCTACTTGCTATTCACATTCAATGATCTACTCTTTACCATCCAACTGTTTAATGATGTCACTCTGTTTACTATGCCATCCAAGACTGTTAGTCTGTTGCAGTTATGCTCTCAGTTGTTCACATTCAATGATCTACTCTTTGCCATCCAACTGTTTCATGATGTGAGACTTTGCTATCCAACTGCTCAAAGCAGTTCCACTCTGTATACTCTGCCAACCAACAAAGGTAAGGTAAAGGCGAGGTTTTGGCGCTACTTTATAATTAAATGTCAGTCGCACATACAACATTGCCCTGTTACATCCTGTAGATATTTTTATAATAAACCATTCCACGACAAATCTTTCCAAATATTCTTATGCGCGACTTTTCAATCCAATTGCTTAATAATGTGTGACCATTATACCCACCTAATGATGTTGCGCCATTAAGTCACCCATACTTGACACACATATGTTGCAAGTCATTCAACCAACCACTCATCCGTTAAATTTGAGTGCAATCTTTCACATGGCTATTACCAATTTTCAGTTTTCGTCAGTGTCTGGCAGACATCCATAAATGGTGTATTGTATGCCATCTTACATCTTGTATTCACTGAGTGTATGGTTACTTAAACTTACTCAGTGACGGTATTTATCAAACATTTTATCACTTGAATGTCACTTAAGAATTACAAGATTATCTATTTGAATAAGGATATATTCAATATGGCATCTCTCAATGTCTGTCAGTCACCTCAAGTGTTCACCTTACTATATAGTACTATCAGATGCCTATCATTTGTAACCTAGTTTATCAATTTTCACTAAATTTACTTTTGCACTTTAGCATTAGAACATGATGTAAAGTAAATTTTGAAATGGATTAGTTATTCTGCATGCTCTTTCGATATTCATCTTTGGAAATTTAGTAGGAAAAAAATAATAAATTCCTAAAAATTGATGTATCACAGTGTGTATCTTTTATGCTAACTCTGATACCGGATAGTAATTAATGAAATGGACTAGAGCTTTTCATATTTTTCACGCTTTACGCCTGATTATAATTCTGATTCGGGTACCTTTAACTGTTTATGCCCAAAGTTGGCCATAGTTGGCTGACCGTTTATGGCCGTAGTTGGCCTCTACTGAACTTCGGGCTATACTATGAGAACAGTTAATATAGTGGTTATTTATCTTTAATAGCGAATCGATAAATCTATCGGGAATTTCATCATAACGTGTTGAGTGACTTTTGACGATGTCACGTGATGTTATGACTATCTTAGTAAGGTCATCTGACTAGCTGTCACAGTGAAATATAGGCAGGCAGCATTGTCAACGCTGTCATTTCTGATTCTGTGGTGTTATGTTTATTAATATTATTAAACAAAAAATTAATTTAGGGTATAAGGCACTGGTTGGAAATCTTTTGAGGGCGTAAAAGAGTTAAGTTTGGTATGTTCGCTGAATCGGTAAACAGGCTAAATTACCAATCACCAATCATTAATTTTTATCTTATGATTATATGCAAAACTGCAAAATCATATATGTTAGTTATCTAGTTATCCGTGATAGCCAGGTTTCCTGTATCTGAGCAGCCTCGTTAGTCAAGCAGAAGATTGAATAGTAACAATGTAAGATTTTGCTTTATGCTATCAGTATGTATAAATTGTTGTATTGCTGTTGGTAGTGCTATTGACGGCACTAATTATAGCCTGTCATTGTAATAAATAGGCCATTAATGTTATGTTCAATGAGAATAATAGCAGTAATAAAAGCAGTTTTTGTAGTTGGCCAAAATTTTGCTTTCGTTGTTAAATCGGGTGCGATTGACATTTAATTATAAAGTAGCACCAAAACCTCGCCTTAACCTTTTTTTAAATGGACTGGTCCATTTAAGTTTACCTTTTATATATTCAATTTGCCCTTTATGATTCACAATGATATATCGAGTGCATGCAATACTAATGATATCCAAGTTACCATTCAAAGGATTGTTAGTACGAACAGTCCTTCCACTATATTCAGTTATGCTGTTAATTAGCCACGTGCTTCTCAGTAATGGGAGAGATTTATGTGACAGCCGCCTGATGTACGATCGATCTATAACAAAGATACAGATAATTTTTTACATTCTTTACCTCGCATATCTGAAAAAAAATGGTACTACGGTAGTCCTATAGCTTCCATTGCCCGATGTGCTCCACATGAAGCCGTTATAGACCGGATGCATTTGTACCTTTTTCACGGTAACTGTTGATCCAGTATGGCTGCTTCCCGTTGACAACAGTTTACGCTACTAATACACCCATCTGCTCAGTCAGATTGATTCACTCGATGATTGCCTGTTACGCGCACCATTTGCTCGAATACTACTTCAATCGAGATGTATTCTAAATGTGTTTAATAATACACATTGCTCTATGTAGTTTATTAGGATGATTGATTTATCGTGGATTTGTGGCATCAGATCTTACTGGAATGAAATATTTCTTATGTGTCATCTGTGGTTTTTGAAGTAGGGTTTTTATTTGTGATTTTGGTGAAAATTTATGTGATAAATTAACATTGAAGATTATGTTAAAAACGAAAGATTATAGTAAAGATTGAAGATTTTTATAAAGACTACAGATATTCTTGTGATTCTGTTCAAGATAAAAACTGATCAAAGATTGAGTTAAAAAATAAAAATTTGTGAAAGATTCAAGACTGTTTTACAGATTCAATGAAATTTTTAATCGAAGAATTCTTCTTTTGTGCAGTTAAAAAAAAGCTGTCTAAAACTTGCTGTTCATATTGTTTGAAGTTCAGGCCACAGCTATCGGATGAACTCAGCTGCATCGAGTCCGTCACCCACTAGCAAGGGTGACGGACTAATCTTAATAATATGTTTGAATGTGATCTGATATTGATTTTTGTGTATGGAAACGTCACACTAATTATGCCCAAGATAATGCGGTCATATAGTCTCTATTGATTTTTGTGGTTGTAACGGGGATGCGAATATAGCGGGTGTGTGAATATAGCGGGTAGTGTGTGAATATCGCGGGTGTGTGAATATCGCGGGTGGTTGAATACATTGCGTGGTTTAATTATTACATTTGGGCCGTGAATACATCGAGTGCATTAATACAATGCATGCATTTATACAAGGTTGCGCGAATATAATAAATGCGTGAATACAGCGGTGCGTGTATTGGGTTCGTGAATACAATGGGGCATTAATACCGTGGGTTAGTGAATATAATGGATGCGGGTATACAGTTAGTGTAGTGCTACAACAGTACCTCAATATAATAGGTGGATGAATACAATGGTTTCATCAATACAAGGTGTATGAATATGTTCGGTACCTGAATGCATATAATAGGTGCATGAATACAATGGTTTCATCAATACAAGGTGTATGAATATGCTCGGTACCTGAATGCATATAATAGGTGCATGAATACAATAGTTTCATCAATACAAGGTGTATGAATATGTTTGGTACGTAAATATACCATATACCTGCGTAGAATAGGTGTGTGAATACAATGGTTTCATCAATACAAGGTGTATGAATATGTTTGGTACGTAAATATACCACATACCTGCGTAGAATAGGTGTGTGAATACAATGGTTTCATCAATACAACAGGTGCATGAATAAAAATGGTGTGTGAATAGAATGAATATACAATGAGGCATGAATACAATGGATGTATAAATGCATTTGTTGCGTGAATACAATCGGTACATAGTTAGTTAACAGTAGCCTGATTACTAAGGTAATCGTTGTATAGGCCATACATGGCCCTTTACAACGCTAGCCTATGTACTGAACACAACAAACGGATTAGCTTCACTTATAAGGAGTAGTGGAAAAATACATACCGTGAAAAAGCAACTGGGTGTAGTGTGATAAAATTAAATTGTTTTTAAATTGTGTACTTATATCTGTTTGAGCTATGACGATGTCATCCCATTTTCATCCGAAGTTAAGGTCACCCATTGGGGCCGACACGTTGTCGAGTGTCTATTGTATATGCATGGATAGCTCAGCTCCATTCTGAACTCACTCAATCTTCGCGTGTGCACAATGCATTTCTTGTTTCGCGATCGGCGTGATTGACAACTCTCGCTTCACGTATAATTTCTAGTTAACAGTATGGGGTGTGCGACCGGGGGAGGTAGGTAGTCTATTAGCAGTCATGTGTATCATGAGAGATGGTCAACAGCCTGTCCCTCATTCAGCTTCCCACTAGATAGTATGGTTTTAACACGTTTAGTAAAGCTAAACAACCTCTAAACACTAAACTCAGAAGGAAAACCGCAGGTTTAAGCTGTCGTATGCTAATAAGTACGGTATATAAATGTCACACTTTACTGAAGTAAAGTATGCTCGTCATTATTGGCCACGGGATAATACGGCACTGAAAATAAAACTGCATACACTACTGTCTAGAAATATATGCCACCGATATGTCTCTATCCATCTCTATGTTTCAGATCAGCTTATTATTCACAAGCATAACCCTTAGTGACCGTATGTAAAATTTCCTCAAGCTGGATTTACATCTGTCCGCTAGGAATGAATGAATTACCTAGATAGGTTTTCTATCTTGCTTCGAACATTGCCACGCTCCGCTGTAATCTAATGCTGAAAATCATTACTGAGTAAGTAGAAGGTACCCTCTCATTTAAATTGATTTTCCAACATTTGTGGGTATTCTCTTATTTGCAGATTTTTTGGCAATTATATTTTGTCCTGGAGGTTTTACAGGTTATTATTTTTGTGATGATATTCATATTAAATGATTTTCAGTTTATTAATTTTGCAATGACATTCATACTCGAGGTCTTTTCACTTCAGATAGACAACTGTGATGAGACATTCATCGATTGAATTATTCTATATTTTATTACTTATGTATACTTCATCACAGATTTCATTCCTAATGAATTTTATCGGTATTTTCTTTTGTATCGTTCCATAGTGAAGAAACCTTACTATGTTCCTTTTTAACTCATTCACCTGACGAAGCATTCCTTGCATCTGCGAAAGCTCCTCTTTCAATAACTTTTTATAAGTCTTAAAAGATACTATGTTCTATTTCTTGTTATTAATCTTAATTTTTGTTTTTTTAAACTAAAAGATACAATAGCTGCTCCTCTCGACGGACCTATATCATATTACATACCACTCAACGAGACATATGGCTTCATATAAATTTTAGTACATGCTGACGAAGGGACATATCCATCTGAAAAAAACATGATTGCTTTGTGCACTCTCAACTCATACAAGTCCAATATCGTCCATATCACTCAGGATTTTTGGCATTTACATAGTTATTATAAGCTGGAATAATGTTGTCACTTTCATGCCTGGTCATCATTTTGTCACTACTCAATGCCTGATCAGTGGACCATTCAGTGATGATAGGGGAAGTCCTATGGATGAGGGATTTTATCACATTATATTGCAGCCATATTGATAGTGTTACATAACACACTATACACGGCTACACAATGGCTAAACAGCGCTAAATACCATCGGCGGCACTGCTATGGATGCCTGCGCATTATGACAGCAGAATGGGATAATTTTTTCATACTCCAACATCTCGAAAAAAGGGCAAGGCCTGCCACACGAACAGCGTCGTGAGAAACGCCAGGTCAAGATACAATGTAGGAGGTTGTACTTCAGTCATAAACCAGTTAGTTGCATATTGCGACATGCCTGTGTATAGGTAGCACAGGCATTGAGCATATCATCGGTGATCGTACGTTCACATTCAACTCCGCTCTACTCTTCGATGCGCTCCTTGACATCAAAACATTTCCCACTTCCCTTACAGATTGACTTAATGTACCGTTCTGATGCGTATTCTTAGTTCACATTGTGTTACATATTTACCTTTAATTCTTCATAATTCAAAGTCTTCAATGTAAGTATGTGTACATTGTACAGGTTTATACAAATTTAAGAGCATTACTAGGCATTGCAGTACATAATTTTATTAGTCTATGTTTTTTAAGACATTGTAAATTGTCGTCGACATCCTCTTGTCATTAATGACCAAAGGATAATTCAGCACTATAAATAAAGCTCCATTATTATTATTACCAACATTTGAGCGACTTGTCCTTCACCGATGACAAAACCAGCTGGAGGACGACTCGAGAAGGATAGGACAACGCTCGCTCGCATTCGGCTCTCATTACACCGCAGAAGTTGCAACAACAGTCCTACGTTGTCATGTCACGCCCTGGCTTCCTACCCACCTCGATCACTCACCCCAATGAACGCCGCCCAATATACAGCCAGCGACAATATCGGCCAACAATCATGGTAGAATTGAGAGAGGCTTTAAATATCCTCCACAGGGTGTTTGTGACAGTGTGTTTGCGCAAATGCATCTGAGGATATGACGGTAATTTCATCAGATAGTGGACAGACAAATCAGTTGCACTGACTTCACTGTAATTACTTGTCTGTGTGATAATATAATTATTTTTAAATGTAATTAATATAACTACAGCAGACTTTTCTTCTTTGATTAGCGTAGATCATAGCGCATTGATTTATGTTTATTTGATTGCCATAGCGATTGCAGTGGATTACTGTCTTGGCAGCGAATAATTTTTAAGCGACATGTTGGTGAAATTGTGACATAATAAGGTTAACTGGAATGGTGAATGGCGTACCACACGCTTTATGTCGCGGCGTCTGTCACTATTGATTTGTGATTCGGCGAGTGTCACATGGATATTATGCCCTTTAGAGCGATCACAGCAAGTTGACCTTATGGATTGATTTATATAGCAAGATCTTATTGTATTGAAACATTAGCGTTGATTGAATTTCATTTTTTTTATCGATTCATTTTAGGGGCTAGCGTTGAGGTTATTATATTCTATGTACAGGACCAGTAGCCGCTAAATGAGGTGTGTCGGGGTGTGGATGGGTTTACACCACTCTAGAGGGACGTTTAAAGCCATCGTTGCAGTGCACTTGACTCGTTTCATGAGCCCTACGTCTGCGTAATGCCTCTAACCATTGCCGTGACATCTTGTTGGCTTTGTGGCTCGTAACAACGTGTCCCCTATATAGATCCAGTAGTTAATGCCATGACTCTGAGGAGGTTAGCCTCATCAATTACAGTGGCGAAATCACCGGAGTGCAAACTAGCAAGTCCGGATAATCCGTCCGTCGACTTTTATCAGTTTGTCGGAACGCTTTCCACGATGGCTATCGAAGGTCCACGTGTATTGTAAAATAATAATCGCCTAACAATAAGAAAGCCATTGAATAAAATTTTTCGGTATTAACGTTTAAATGGAGAATAAATAACAAATGGAATAGCGACCTGCTAGTAAGTTTGACCTTTGCACCCGTATTTGATATGCATTGCCGACACTAGAAGACATCGCGCTCTTCATTAACTGATAAATAATTCAGCAGCATCCCGCGTTCCGGCTCCTGATTCCTGTAATCACTTTGACGTCGTTGTCGCGCGCCTCGCGTCTTTCTTATTGAAATCGTCGCGTCGTTGTGCAATCAGCGGCTCGCATAAATCGCTTATTAACCGACGACGACGGAGGCAGTGGGGACCACGGTAATGGGGGACGTACTGTCGATGGTTGTGTAACACGATGCCCTCGTCGCCTGATAGGCGTGATGGATCGTCGCCGCCGTTACCCTGACTGACCCAGTCACACGATGCTCGGATTAAACATAGCTACAAGTCTTTACCCATTAAGATTTTAATAAAGATCAGTCATACGAAAGCTGTTAGTGACCAAATTTCCTAAATCGCGGAATGATGCACTTTAGGTGATAAGGTTTCTGTAAATGGGATAAAAACATTTTTGTTGTTATCACATTTGTCAATCTTGTTGATTTATTTGACTGTGTGATTATGTCTAGCGCTTAGGGAGGGGGGACGTAGTCTTATCATCCACTATTCTCTAAGGCTGCCGTTCGTCTGGTGGTTGATCGCAGTTGTTTAATTTCAAGGACCCGTAGTGGCTATACTGTTGTTGTTCCGATATATGAGTCTGTGATAATTATTTGCTCAAGTGCCAGTCTTTCGTTAAAGGTACCTGTTCGCTATCAAATTATTACATGCAATAGTTGTACATGTGTCAAAACTGCTCACAAAATATCCCAAACAGCGTCTACACTGCGCAATCAGCGTTGGAAACATATGCAATTGGTTTAGTCATGTGACAGATTAAGATAGGCTCGAAAGATGTTTCGCTCAATACATGTAAACTCAATTTTTTGACTCCAAATTAACTCGTTACTGTGAAGATGATGTAGTACTAAAAGAATTAAGGTTGGAATTTACGAGGTCATATAATCAGTTTATAAAAGCTTAGTTTTTATTTAGGTAAGATTAACGTTTGATTTTTCTGCCCATTAAAATGACGATAATTCTGGAACAATAAAATCATTGTTATGCGTTATTCGTGGAATGAAACAGTATCATTAACAGCGCACGATGTGTATGTCGTCTTTCATTGGTCAAAGGTTGCAGTATACCGTCACAGTCACAGTTATATGAAGGATAGAACATGGTTTGCCATCGGCATAGTTGTGCCGAAATATTGTTTGCAATATTGGCTGCCAACATCGTAGGGCGTATTTGATAGCGGTTGCAGTCAATAATTCGATAGTGTACAAGTACCTACTAGAAGGTGGAACTCGACTTCAGAGTAGAATAATCTGTATTTATGTCTGAGCAACACTAGATGTACCTCGTCCTGTTTTATCTTTGATTAACTTCTAGATTATTTCAATTAATTAATCGATTTGGAATCAGTGGAATTTGTCGATGGCAGCATGGCCCTTTTTAATGACTTATAAACCATTTATTAATATATTGGCTGGAGTAGTTCTATAAGAAGGTTTATAAAGTTTCCTATTTCTTTTGGAAATTTTGCATGAGGGAATAGTGTCGCTGGAGTATTTTGAAATAGTTCTACGATTGAAATAATTTTATAAAGGTTTTATAACGAAATACACGCTGCTCTAGAATTATTATAAAAGGGTAATAAGAAGTTTACTTGGTAACTTATATTCAGTATATGAAATCGAGTGCCAATCTCAATCTGGCTTTATCTAAAAGGTGTTACCATTTCATTATCGTATTAATATAGGTATATAGACAAGGATATGACGTTATTCATAAATCTGCTGTGCAATTTTATTTTGGGCGACCAATTTGCTCGTCGATTCAATCACGCCACGCTATATACCTGGGATCGCGCTAAAGATACTTGGTGACGATGCCACTTTCCACAGATATGGCGTATCTAGGCAATTACTTTCACTGATGCTTCGGTGAATCGAATCATTCCACAGCCCCGGCGGACATGTAATCCGAACTAATGAAACGTGAAACCAATGGAGTAAATATCATCCCAGTAGAAACGCTAGGGTCACGAGCTCAGTCGGGAGGGGGAGGAGACATCATTGTTATTTGTCCGTGCAATTTGTGATATAAATATCCTAATATGAAATGAAATTCTATTGATTTATAGTGCCCTTTTAACACACGGCGATCAAAGACACTTTAAAAATTTATGGTTACTATGACTAGCAAGGAACACAAGGAATATGGTTCAAAATCGAGGATCACATACAAAGAAAATATAACCAAAGATATTACAGCACAGATTGGATATTTGCACAGTGTCAGATATAAAAAACGCTGTAAATCTATATTAACCCCGAAAAACACAACATATTTTATTTTAGCAGCAATGAACTTGAATCAAATATGATACAACCCGCATTTCGCGCTTTCATAGGAAGACTACAGAGTTCTAAGTACTATGGTACTAATATGTAACCATACTGGGCTTATCAGCATTTTTACAGTTACCACAGTTTACTTCTTTTAATGTCTGTATCAACCCAAATAACTAAAGATCATCCATGTCTCCTGTTAACTACATTTAGTGGGCTAAGAAGAGTCTAAGCTTCGTCGTTGTTATTTATGGCTCTCTCAGCCCAAGTTGTTGATGAGTGTGTTTCAGTTTTCACAATGTTGAAATGATGCTAAACAAGTGTTTCTAAATTTTCATTATTTATAGCATATGATTTCCTTTATTCGATATATGTTCTACTTTCCACTCTATCATTCAACATTGTCACCTATTTCATGCTCACTGTAAATGTATATAATTGTATCGAACGTTGATCTGTATTACCTATATACGGTTAGGTGTTAATTTTATATAATTAAGGTAATTACATTATAGTCTTAAACCATTAGGCTATTGTTTCATGTCAAGTGTGTTTGACAGCTCTGCTAATAAGTACACTTTAATCAAATAAATTTCATTCAATTTCATAGCTCAACATTACAAATTAAGCTAATGTAACATCCTCATCGATTCAGTCGCAAAAATTTACATATATAGTTATATACAGTATTTACAGTACTACCTTAAATATGAGTGAATTATCAGGTAACCAAAAAATAGTTAAGCTATTGTAGTCGCGATTTGTCCATGGTCCATTCATTGATTAATCAATCGTTTTCTCCAGTGTGAACATTTTTTTCTATTCAATGAATTTCAAATAAATATTAATAAAATGTTAAATACAATAAAAATGTTTCGTAGCTCATTCACTTTCTTAATGCATAAAAGCCATTGTTTTATTTCACATGGATTCTCAATTGTATTGATGCATGTGTCTTACCTTTACATTCTTATATGAATAGAAAATTATCATTATTAATAAAATAGATTATGTCCCCCCTCAGTTGCTATTATCCAGATTTGTGAAATATCATGGTAAGATAAAAGGGAGCTAATATAGGTGATGGTTATTCTTACAAAAAACTGAAAAACTCAAAAATTTCCCAATTTTTCTTGTTGCGAACTTTATTCAATAAACATCGGAGCAGAGTGGTAATAATATACAAAGATTTATAATTTGTTCTAAAATATTATTGTCTGCTCCAAACAGTCGACCATGGAGCTTAGCATTAATTTTGGCAGATCTTGTCTCTCTATTGCCTTTATTCCTATTTATTTAAGTTGTGTCAACGGACAAATCGATGCTTGTTTATGTATAATACTTTTTCATACCTTTTTGATACTATTTTTCCCTCAAATATGCCTTATTTTGTAAACCATTAGGCATGGAGTAAGCAAATCATACGCTTGTATCAACTTTTACAACTGGATATTTTTTGTTTATTGCAAATAAAAGTTGACGCCAATGCGTGCTTTTGGACATTTCTCTCTGCATATGTAATATCTGATGCCGTGGTGGAACGTTGTTATATCCCTTGTTTTTGTCAGCAAATGTAATAACTTGCATTGTCTCCCTTCCATTGTAACTGTCAAACAAAGAACGTAAAAAGATGAATGAAGAATACTTTTCAATATTTTATCACATTAGTAGTAAATTTATATTTTTCGCTCATTTCTTTGCTAAATTGCAATTTGTAATGACTGGTTCTGTATGTTCAAATAGATGGAATATTTATTTTGACTATAATGGCTTTTATAGCAGCAAGAAATCAGGACCTTGTCCAATGCACCTCAAAGGGAGGTAATGCCAATTA
>WURV02154744.1:0-16675 GCA_011762755.2 Epimenia babai
TCATCTCTCATCACCCAATTTGATCACAGCTGAGAGCTTCTCAAAAGCTCCTTGAGAGATGTGATAGATCTTTAGGAACGGGTGGGCATCTACCTGAAGCCAAGAATCGCGGAAAGGCTTCGAGCGTGCGCGGGATTCCAGAGGGCGAACCCGCCATTTCGCCGCCAACGTTTTCGGAGCTCTCAAGCGTCGAGGATTTTCGACGGTTCGCTGATCGCGTACGAGGGATCTCAGGCGGCATTCCCGTTGGGTTCAAATTGAGCGCTAACCATGTTGAACGCGACATGCAATTTGCGCTCGATGCTGGCGCTGACTACATCATCTTGGATGGTCGAGGTGGCGGGACTGGCGCCGCGCCAGAGATGTTCCGGGATCATATTAGCGTACCCACGATCCCTGCGCTCGCGCGTGCACGCCGCTTCCTTGACGCGCAAGGCGCTAGCGGTCGCGTGACTTTGATCATCACCGGAGGTTTACGTGTCCCCATCGACTTCGTGAAGGCACTCGCGCTTGGCGCCGACGGGATTGCGCTCGCCAACAGCGCTATGCAGGCAGTCGGTTGCGTCGGCGCTCGTATATGCAACTCGAACAACTGCCCGGTCGGTATTGCCACCCAAAAGCCGGAACTGCGCAAGCGACTCAACGTCGATCGTTCGGCCGAGCAACTGCACCGTTTTTTTGATTCGTCGGTGAAGCTAATGCAAGTCATGGCGCGTGCCTGTGGTCATGACCATCTCAACGCCTTTCGAAAAGATGACCTGGCGACCTTCCATTACGAAATGGCGCGTCTTTCGGGTGTTGCGTATTCGGGATTCGCTGCATCATGATTCAAGGAAAAAAACATGACTAAAGAGAAAAACATTACGACCTATAGTGGCAATGAAGTTAGTGTGTCCTGGGACCGGCGCTTGTGTATCCATATTGGGGAGTGTGGTCGTGCCGAGGGAGAGCTCTTCGTTGGCGGCCGCACCCCATGGTGCCAACCCGATCTTGTGCAGCTTGGTAAGGTTGCAGAGGTCTGCCAAAGGTGCCCGACCGGTGCACTAACGTACAAGACCAAAGAAGGTAGTGTTACGGAGACGGCGCCTCCCAAAAATACTGTTATGGTTGCCCACAACGGCCCACTCTATGCCAGCGGGGATCTCGATGTTGCAGGAGCCGCGGACGATATGCAGGGGGTGAAGTTTCGCACGGCACTATGTCGATGTGGTCACTCCAAGAACAAGCCTTTTTGCGACAACAGTCATGAGACTGCCGGCTTCAAGGACTACGGTGCAGTTGGGATGATCGGCGACGGTCACGATGCTGAGGGTGGCCAACTGCAGATCAAAAAGGCACCTAACGGGCCACTTCTCTTGTCGGGTAACTTCACGATACTCGCGAGCAGCGGTCGCGTCGCCTGGCAGGGACGGAAGACTGCGCTGTGTCGATGCGGTGAGTCCAAGAACAAACCGTTTTGCGATGGCGCCCATGTTGCGGCTGGTTTCGACGCCGAATAGCTTGCGCCGGAACGTGCAGAAGTGAACGAATGAGCTGAGGGCCTCTCCGGTGGAATGGAGAACGTGATTGCCGCAGCGCGTCGACGCGAGCAGTCATACAAGTTCAAGGGCGCTCTTGGGGTGAGTGCGAACTTCAAGAAAGTGGGCGAAAACGATGTCTGGTACGAGAGTGACCCATACATCAAGTTCAGCGGAAACCGCGCTCAGCTTAAGCAAGATCGACTGGGGCGCCAAAAGGCCAGCGGCGTCCTGTACAGCGTGAAGATCAACAACCGCACCGATCAGTGGGTGATGGCTGATCTGGAGATCAACGCCTACTTGATGGACTGCAAGCACCTCGGTGAGCGAGGGAGCATCGTCGGAGCCCTGACGAACACCTGCACCAAGGACGATGAGCGACACATCACCTTTCCCATTTTCATGTCGCCCAACGGCCAGCAAACCTTTGCGGGCGGTTTCGAGATGACCGGTGTTTCAATCGACCTGGCCACTTTTCTCAAGGGAAACGTTGTTGCTCGCGGCACGGCGAAGGTGCGCGACGCTGACCCGCTAGCGGAGGAAATGCACTCCATCCTCGTCGACCTTCACACCACGGGCGAAGGCGTGAGCCGTGCAAACATGGAAGAAGCTCGCGAACGTGCGCAGAACCTGGATCACCCCGATGCCGCGCTGCTCAAACGCCGTCTGGATGACTTGGCCGGCTATTACGAGAACGTAGGGCTGCTGAAATAGTTCAGCCTACTCGATTGGGTCTTCCGAAAATCGAACGAAGGCCCGACGAATAAGAAGTCTTGCCCAAGCTCGGCGTTTCTTCTGACTCTCTTCGTCCTTTGAAGAAACAAGCGTCAACTTGAGTGACGGGTTCGTCGTAAGGTTCGCCAACATGCTCGCTTGTTCCTCAGTTGGCACTCGACCTAGGGGAGCCACCGCGTTGGGTATTCCTGTTTGGTGAAGCTGAAGAACCTCCAATGGGCTATTGACGACCACCAAGCCCAATTGAGCAACTCGTTCGCGGATGCTTTCTACCTGGACCACCCTATCGATGTTGAACACTTCAAGTCCCTGTTTGAACTCAGTTGGGTACCGATACTTCCCCGCGGGATCGTCCTCACGAAGAGAGCGCCCGCCATAGGCAACAATCTCCCCTGCGACGTTTCGGACTGGGATCGCGATTCGATTCTTCATGAGACCGCGTGTCGCGAAGCCCACACCAAACTCCTCGGCCGTCGCAGGAGTGATGCCGTGCTCTTCTTGAAGGAACGGCACCTCCCATCGAAGACCACCGAGCTCTTTTCCAAAGACAGCGTTCGCCTTTCCACGCTGCTGTTGGGCGGCCGTCCTGAAAGCCTGCGCTCTAGCGGCCTGAGCAGAGATATCTGGCGACGCCGATGATTCCTGTGGTTCATCAACTACTTCACCGGCATTTTCTCTGACATGGGCAGCGAGAATCTCAAGAGCTTCTCGAAAGCTGCATCCCTCTAGCGCCTGCACAAGTCCAATCACGTTCCCGCTCACTTCGCGACCATCAACGGTCGGACGCTGAGCGCCGTCGTTCCAGATGCCTCGATCTATGTTGACGGAGAAAGTCTTCTCCCCGCTTTCAGAGAATGGTGACGGACCGATCAAGGAGCTACCTCTCTGCTCCAAATGAACCCGAAGCAAGTACTTATCGAGCACGGCTCCTATTGGAACCATGCGCTTGATTTCGTTGGCGTCGAGCCAAGGGGCCTGTGGTCGTCGAGTCTGTTTCACCTTTCCATGGGGTTATGCACCTGTGATGATACTCGGGTGATTGTCATCAACCCAAACGAAACTGAATTCGAGGTACACTGAACTCATCGGCCTACTGATTCGCTACCCTCTTACGGCGGAGCAAATCTTTCACGCATCACGAAACTTTGCAGCACCCTTTGGTTCTGAGTCTCGGGTTCGGCAGCTACTCAAAGTTCTACACGCCGAAGGCTACCTTGGACGCGAACCAATCCCACACGGGGGAGCGGGCCAATGCCGCTATCTCTACTATCTCAAACCGAAGGCGAAACGTCTGCTGCCCGAGGTCGCTGACTGTAGCCCCTCGATCTTCAGGGGATTCTCCGAGTCTATACCGCACAACCTTGCTCTCTTTGGCTGCATGGCTCACATCGAGAGAGCAATCGGAGAACTCGGCACCCGAAGAGTAAAGCTCCTTGCTGCGATCAGGCCTCGCCACTTTGAGGTCAACTCGGGTTCATTGTTTCTGGATCCAGGCAAACGCACAAAGCTGATCCCTGACTACACGCTGCTTCTCACCATTCGAACGAAGGACGGTTGGAAGCCCAATCTGTTCTTCTTTGAACTCCAAAGGCAAACGGCGGTCATCAACCCCACCGCACCGGCCTCGCTTGCCAGGAGCTTCAGAGGAAAGCTCCTGAAGTACAAACGGTTTAGCGAGAAAAGTGTCCTTCGGAGCCACCCAACGATCCAGCACCTGGAGCGTACCTTTGGCTGCACGATCCCCGGATTTCGCGTGATGACCATCGTCGCCAAGCCGTTGGGTCGTCAGGCCCATTTGCGGAGCCTGGTCGACTGCGCGGCGAACGTAAACATTCGAGAGATGGTCTGGTTCACGACCATGGAGCAGGTGGTCTCAAGAAACGCGCTCGCGCAGAAGATTTGGACCTTGCCCACTCGTTCTCAGCGAAGTCTCGTTGACCCAACTCTCGAAGTTTGAGATCCTAGAAACTCCTTCTCGTCTTGTTCGCGTGCCACAACACATGCGAGATGGGGTGCCAGCATCGCTATGCAGAGCGGCTTCACAGCCAACCAGGCGCAAACGATGCCTTCGCCGCGGTTGTGTGGGTCGTGAACGTAGTGGCAGTCCCGTTCGAAAGACTTGAGTTGGAAAACCGAAGGGGAGTGATTTTTTCGCTCCCCTTTTCCCTAGGCGATGCAGCTACAATGGCCAGATGATTGGCTCAGAGCTGGAGCGGACGATTGCAGATTTCGTCGCACTATGTGAACGATTCTCAACCTTCGAAGAGGGCCCGGATACGACCCTGAGAGTGCTGAAGCAAAAGGTTGAATCACAACTGGAAGAACTATCCGCAGATCCTGAACGCTTCGAACAAGTTAAAAATGAGTTCCTCGCTCTCCTAGACGAAGCTCCCACCCTCACAGCAGACACGCTCACCAAGCACTACCTTGGGTTGAGCAAAGCCAAGTCTGTCGAAGAACATTGGCTGTTCGTTACCGCAGCGCACGAAAAGATTCCGTTTTCTCCACTTACAACCCTCATGGAGCCGGAATCGTGGCGGCGCGCAACGATCCGCGCGAGCGTCAGGCTAGAAGAAACGTTGGGTGCGAGAACTGAAAAGGACTGTATCGCATTTCTGGGGGCTTTTTCATTTGTAGTTGAAGAGGTGTTTTGGACCTATCTGATAAAGCTGCGAAATCTCCTGCAAATCAGAGAGGGTAAGCCCCCCACCCGCCCTCCGGGAAACAACGGGGCGTTGCCAGCGGAAGTCGACGACCTCATGGGAGAGAGACTCTTCGTAAGCTGGGAAATCACCGAGCTTCGAAATGCCATTTCTCACGGCCACTATGACTACCAGGGAGACGGCAACATCCTACTTTGGAACGACGCACTGCCGTGGAAGGCACGCAAGAATATCGAGGATCTTGAGAACCTCGCGGAGCGAGCATTGGACTTCGCCATTGGCTTGGGCGACGCCCTCGCCACATTCAACGGCGTTGTGGTGACGGAGCTCTATGAACCCGTTCTTCCTGTTTTCCCGCAGCTGCTGAGGGGCGAGCTATCAGAGGAAGAGACTGCACGAATCAGCGCAGAATACCTAGCGCGGCAGGAAAGGATCTACTCAGGAATTCCAAAGGCGCTTTGGAAGGTGTTCGGAACGGGTGAGCGACGAGTACCCGAGTACCCGTAGCCCTTCGTTAGCCCGTCTTTTTCCGTTCAAACCCTTCATTTCAAACCCGTTGGGAAGGCCGTCTTGCGCGCCCCCGATAGTTCGTCGGCCGCGTAACTATCGGGGGCGCGCAGAGCGCGCCTTCCCTCTTACACCCTCAGTTGGCGCCACTTGGCGCGTGGGCTAGCCGTTGATTCCATCACCAAACTGAGCGTCGACATGCGCTCAATTTGATCGGGATGTGGTCGGTACGGTGCGGTTGTTTACTGGCTCCCGAACGGTGTTGGTCTTGCGACTCCCAAGTTGGCTTCTTTACAATCAATGCGTCCTAACTCATCGTCAATTTGAACAAGTCGAACTGGCCAGAGCCGCGCATCTATGTTGCGTGCCTGGCCTCCTACAATGCAGGAACCCTTCATGGCGAATGGATCGACGCGACCGAGTCAGTCGAGGACATTCGCCTCCGCGTACGAGAAATGCTCAAAGGTAGCCCTGAACCTATGGCGGAGGAGTTCGCAGTACATGACTACGAGGGTTTTGAGCCCCTAAAACTGAGCGAATACGAGAGCCTAGATCGCGTCGCAAAGATCGGAGCCTTCATTAACGAACACGGTCGAGTTGGAGCAGAAGTTCTCGACTATGCCGGAGACCTCGCAGATGCCGAGGAACTTCTCAGCGATCGCTACGCCGGTGAATTCGACGACTTGGCATCGTTTGCCGAGCACCTGTGGGAAGAGTACGGGAATCTAGAAATGATTCCTGAGCACCTTCGTAGATACATTGATTTTGAGGCCGTTAGTCGAGACCTGGAGCTAGGTGGCGAGATCTTCTACGTGAGGATTGACCGACAGGTCCACGTCTTCTGGACGCGCTAGAGAACTTCAACTCGACAAGAGACAAACTGTTAGTGTACTGTGAGTATCGCACTGACTCTTCCCGCCTTGTCTACGGCCCTCCAGCCGAGATTAGATACGTAACCCTGAAGAGTCGTGGGTACTGGCACAAAAGACATATTCCCGGAGCGCCGATTCGAATTTCGTGTGCTCGTCGAACAGGGTGAACCCGGCACGCCCAAACTACCCGTCACGCTCGTAGCCCTTTCTGCTCGGAAGGATGATGCGTATGACGTCGCTCTAGCTTCTGAAAATGTGATCCATCGCTCCGGCTGGCAACCAGAGTTATCGTGTGAGTCCGATGCTGAGCGCTCTTCGATGAAGGTGGTTATTCGCCGTTCCGACGCAGGCTCGCTCATAGAACCGAGCAATCTTGGCGGTGACGCCGCAGCGGCCGTCACCGCCAACCCCTCGCTAGCCTTGGATGGAATCGGGAGTGCCGACGACGTCCTATTTCGTGTCACGTTCGAGAATCGGGAAGTGAAAGTTAACGGCTTCACCGTTTCTCGTCCGCAATTCAACAGCGAAAACGATCTCGTCTTCGAGCATATCTTCCTTCACCCCAATCGAACCATCGAAGTCGAGGAACTTGAAGGGGTGAAAGGGAAACCTCTGAACAAGTCAATTCCACAGATTCTTCGAGACCTTGGTTTCAAGGGAGAGATTCGCAAGCTCTTCTTCTTGGGGGCAGGAAAATCCGCCGTCCACTTCGTGAATCCGATCACCCGAGGAGATTTCGAGAGACGTGGTTTGGTCGCTCCCAGACTCTTTTCTCAAGACGGCGAGAGAAAAAAGGAGAAGTTATGAGACTTCGCGCGAAACAACGTGAAACCAGGAGAAACGATGTGGTTTCATGTCCGCTCCATCAACTGGGTGGCAGTATGGGTTCCTCTTAACCCAACCACCCATGAACAAGTTCTACGAAACCGAGGACCAGTTTCTCGCGGCGACGATCATCGCCACGACTGCCGCCCTTCCTGTGAACGTTCAACGTACATCCCCTGGACGAGTCTTGTGCGTTTTCAACGACGACGAGCAGATGCAGATCATCGAAAGGCTTTACGGCAAGGGAGAGATGCGAGTCGATCCTCTCATGTATTCGGCTTCACTACGCTACCTCGACTCTCAACTGAAGGACACTTCTGAGAACGGGGGCAGCGTCTTCGAGTAGTTCTCTAATTCTAACAGCGTGGGAACTCACGGATTCATCAAGCTCATGCGTTCAAAAGGAACGGCGGAGCTCCTCAAGAAACCAAAGGCCTTCGTTCTCCTCACCTTAATTGCCTGCCGCGCCAAGCGTACGGACGAGTTTAGCGTGGAACGAGTTGCCATCGGCGAAGCGCTCATCGGTGACTGGAGCGCATACGGCCTAACTGAGCAAGAATACCGAACCGCGAAGAAGCAACTGGAGCAGTGGCAGCTGGCAACGTTCCGGGCAACGAACAAAGGAACGATCGCAAAGCTCTTGGGAAAACAGATATTCGACATCAATGAAGTGGGAAGCAACGACCAACCCAACACCTCAGCAACGAAAAAACAACGCTCTAGCAACACCTCAGCAACGACTAACAAGAAGGTGAAGAATGAAAGAAGTGAAAGAAAAACAAAAGAAGAAAGAAGAAGAAAGAAGAAGAAAATTTCAGTATGAAAAATTTAGAGAAAAGTTCCTTGAGCAAGCAACCATGCCTCAGCCCAGGGACTGGGAAATGTAGAAAGACATAGATCACTAACCAACCGCCACATGGAGATTCTCGCACTCGGACGCCGATTCACCCGATACTGCGTCCTGGAGGAAGGACTGGGTCCTAGAACGATCGACGCCCTCGCTCTGGCCATTCAGGTGCTCGCGAAGCGAACGCAGAAAACGGAGATCTCGGAAATCACAACGGCCGTACTTCGCGAATTTCTCTACGAGGGTCGTCAAACACACCGATGGTCGTACGCCACCTATCGCAACTACTGGACCTACCTGAAGAAGTTCTTTGATTGGTCGGTCAAACACGGACACTTGGACGAAAACCCGATAGTGCCCATTGGACGACCAAAACGCGACAAGCGCCTCCCACGGCGCTTGAGTCTGGAGAACGCTCAGCGTGTCCTCTACTCGTCGTTCAACTACCCCTGGCGCTACGATTTTGAGCGCACCCGAAATCACGCCATCGTGGCCTGTCTGCTCTACACCGGCCTGAGAGCGCAGGAACTCCTGAATCTTCAACTCGATGACCTCGATCTTGAGGCGGGAACGATCCTTGTTCGGCAGGGAAAGGGAGCAAAGGACCGGTACGTTCCAGTGCATCACAAGCTCGCATACGTCCTGCGCCGCTACTTGTTCGACAGAAAGAGGCTCCAGAAAACGTCACCGTACGTCTTCACGGCGATGCGAGGAGAAAAGAAGCTCTCATACAAGACCCTGTACAAGCTGTTCAAGGCCATCTCTAGCGATTCAAAAGTGAAGGTGACTCCACACTGTCTGCGCCACACCTTCGCCAGCTGCGCAATCGAAGAAGGCTTTGCGCTGACGGACTTGCAGCAAATCATGGGTCACGCAGATCTGACCTCAACCATGATCTACGTCCAGGTCACACCGAAGAAAGCGCGAGAGCGCCTAAATTCACTGGAGCTGTTTTGAAACACCTATCACGTAACCCCAATAGATATGGAGAAAATAGAAGGATACCGCCCTAGATTCGAGCCAGGCGCAGTGTACGTCACTGCACGAGTGAACGAGACCGTCCCAACTGAGACGATCAGCTCATTCCTAATTCGACACCTCTCGGGAAACTGGGGAGATCTCTGTGAGGACGACGCAAAAGCGAACGAGAACGCCCTGTGCGACGGAGAGAGACTGCTCTCCGCGTACACTCTGAGGACCCGCGCGAAGTTGTGGGTCGTCACCGAAGCGGATCGTTCTGCGACGACCTTTCTTTACCCTGACGAATACTAAGCCATCTCAACATCGAGACGCCCCGAGTCAAGGCGAACTACGGGCGCGAAAGATCTCAGAGGAGTAAAATGTGAGTTGTCTCAGAAAGGAGGAGACGACTCATGAAGTTAACAATTTGGTTTGGAGTAGCCGCAACGTCGGTGGCTATTCTGCTTCACCTTTTTCCCAGTGAAAGCTCTGCCCATGGAGGGGGGCATTGCCTTGGCGGGTGTCCTACCGGGGCGCCCGCCACCAATGACCTTGTTCAGCACAGGCTCTTCACGGTCAGCAGCAACCGTCAAACGAAGCTCGCCGACTGGGTGGCCTACAAGGTAACGGCCGACAAGATCGGCCCTTCCAAAGAGCGAGTCTGGAGAAGTGATCCCGCTATTCCAGCTCGCTACACACTGGAACCGGAGGACTATCGAGGTGCATACGCGGCGCTTGGAACCGATCGGGGGCATCTGGCGCCACTGTCAGCTTTCTCCCGTTCACCCTACTGGGAGGAGCTTCAGCTCCTTTCCAATGTTGCGCCGCAAAAAGCAGACCTCAATCGAGGTCCGTGGATGCGACTGGAAGGAAGAGTAAGGCAAGCTGCCAAACGTGGCGTTCAGGCAGTCTGGGTGGTCGCGGGTTCGCTCTACGAGAGGAAGATGCCGCCCCTTCCCAAGGCGAACGAGCGACATCGAGTGCCATCTGGATTCTTCAAAGTCATCGCTCTTCCCAACCGAGACGGCTCAGCATCGCTTGCAGCGTTTGCCTTTGATCAAGCCGTCGGAAAGAACGCCGACGAATGTCGGTATCAAGTGGCAGTGGTAGCTGTTGAGAACAGAACAGGTTTGAGTTTCACCGCGAACGCCGCGGCTTCGAACTCTCACACCGGGCATTCCACGGGGCGAGTTCTCTCTGCTCTGGGATGTCGCTAACTTAGGAGCACTCGATATCGAGTGCTCCTTTCCCTATCCGGGTCGGATTGAAACTGCGCTAGCCACCTTGAGTTCCAAAGAACTCCTTCCAATCATCCGCACCGCAATAGGGTTGGTAGCCGAAATGCAAGGAGGGACCCTCGCTCACGATGAGGTGTCCACCTTTGCCGACGTGTGACTTCAATTCGTCTCGAATCTCCTCGCCCGTGCTGGGTGTCCGAATGAGCCAGGAACTCTCTGCAACTCGAATCTTGTCTGCATACCCTTCAAGCGAGGCTTCCATGCCCTTCTCCCGCTGCTCAGCCCCGTCGCTGATCCGGTCGATGTCAAAGCTCACTGCGTAAAGCGCCATACTCTCTGTCCTCCTCCCCGCAGGAAACTTGCAGCTCTAGAGCAGGTCATTGAGTGCCTTGAACGCTGCCTCAAACCGGGCCAGCGTGGGCTCCGGAACAGCACCCGCGCGTTTGACATCCTCGGCGAAGTATCGCGCAGGGCGATAGTGGTTGAAGGGATGCCCAATTCGCGCCTCAATTCGCTTGACTATTCGAGGGTGCTTGCTCGTAAAGGACACTGAGGAAAGCTTTGCTTGAAACTCCTCATCGTACAGTTTGAGGTAGAAGTCTTTCTCAAACATGTCCTCAACATCGGCTTCGTTCGCTCCATTGATGAAGTCAGCATAGGTCTTGAGATGCTTCTTCTTGAGAAGGCGCTTCTTGGTCAGATCCTGAAGCATGTGCTGATGACTCTTCTCGAAGTCGAGCAGCGTAGCGAGCTTCAGTCCTTTTTGACCACGCAACAGCGCAACAAAGGTCGGCACCTTGTCAGCTCCCCCTACGGGACTGATCGTCCAAGCGGGGTCAAGCGCAGTTCGTCCCTTCGACTCCAGGATGGCGCTCATCGTCTGGAGGTAGAGGAGATCGGATACGCCTTCTACAATGAGGCAGTTCAGGCCAACGAAGAGCGTCTGATAGATCTCATAGCCGAGCGCCCCCTGCAGTGGGAACAATGTGTCATCGTTCGCGTGCAGCACCTCTGTGAACACCTTCGTGCCGTCTTCTTCCGGTGGCAGGAACTGATCTGTGTCAATGCCCCTATCCTGAACAATGCGGACCCTGTCGAAGTGGGCCGGGTCCACCATGAAGGGAGAGTGCGTTGTGTATACCAGCTGGTGCAGGCCAGGATCGTTGATTTGCTCTTCGAAATACCGAAGGAGGTCCTCTTGTGCTTTGCCGTGAAGGGAAAGGCCGGGTTCGTCGAGCAAGAGCACCAGCGGTTGCTCCCTCTTCTTCTCAGACTCATACCAGGCGAGAAAGGAGAAGAACCAAACAAAGCCGCGAGAGCGCGAGCCGATGGAGGTTGAAGCCATCCGCTTGGTGTCATCAATCTCGCCCCAGATGTTCATGCCGGTCCTCATGCCATCGGGGTCATCCTTCATTCCCTCGCGCACGTCGAAAGCCATCCGAACGTGCTTGTTCTGAGACCAATAAGAAATGACCTTCTGCGTGAGATGATTGCTAGCGCCGCGCAGCTTGTTCTTCAGTTGCTGCGTCTTGGTCATGCCAAGAATCGCATCAAGATCGAGCCTCGCCAGGTCGATGAGCCCGAGAAGGGGACGGTCAGAGTCCTTTAGCGCATTGGTGTCCCGCCGCTGCTTCAGCGCGCTGATGTTTGAACACCCTTCGAGTTGGTAGTACTCGTCAAAGTAGAGAAATCTAGGAAACCGAGAGCTTAACCAGGTTCGCCAGACATGGAGAGACAGGCTCTTCGGCTTGTGGAGCTGCTCCACCTTCGCCCTGAGCTGCTTCGCTGGTTCGGACTCCTCCAAGCCCTTGGCTTCTTCCAACGCGCGAGCCTTCTCCGCCTCGTCCTGGATTTCGTTCGCCGTGGCCGTGGCCGCGGCGAACGCGTCAGCTTGTTGTGCAGACTTCTGCGTCAGATACGACAACAGGTCGCCCAATGTCTTCCTACTGCTGGCCTCAGCACGAACCGTGTCTGGAAGACCAAAAGTGCTACAAAGATGCTCAACAACCCCTGGCTCGTTGATGTTGACCGAAACCCACAGTGTGTGATTCCCATTTTGGTCCCGTTCATACCCTCTCGACACGTCCACCGCAGGCTCTCCCTGGAAGGCATCTGGACCCAGCTCTGCCTTCACCTCATCGATCTCGTCTGCCTCCAGCTTGAACACCGCTGACACAACGCGAGAGTGCCCTCGGCGCCCTGTCTCGATGTCCTGCAAGTAGTCCTCAACCGACGACTTTGGGTAGTCCTCAGTGGTGTCGAACGTTGAGTGTTCCGGAACGATCGGGTTGAGGCGGTACAGCGCTTGAAGAACGGCCGTCTTCCCAGCTTCATTCTTCCCCACCAGACAAGTGGTTTGACCGACTTCGAACTCTCCTGTGTCATGGATAGATCTGAAGTCACGAACTCGGACCCTCGACAGCTTCATCTTGACGTTTTCTCCGTAGATGCGCGCGCGCCTGCCATGAGATGCGCAAACGCATCCCTAAAGCAAATGCGGCAGGGCACCGGAACTCTGAGAGATCCGCCCCATCCGACCGGGAACGTAAGCACGACGCCTGCCCACGCAACCCCCGGCCGACGAAATTCTCAGCGCATTTTTTTCGCGCTCCACGGTACTTGCCTTGTGATCGCTCAGAAAGGGAAGGTTGCTGCGAGACCGTTAGAGTCCTGACCAACAAGTGCACGTACTCGTGCACCGGCGATGCACAATGCGAAACAGGTTTCGATTGCGACGGCACCGTTGGTAACGAATACTGTGGCGGCTAGGAGCCTCGGAGGATGGCGGGACCAATAGCCCACGCCGGGGAAGTATGCACGCTACCAGAGAAATCTCATGGAGCGCTCCTTCTTAATGGCTGTCGCCAACTCGCTCAATAACTCCGCAGCCATGGCGAGTTTCGTTGCCGACTGACCAATGTCGCAACCAATACCACCAGCCAAGGATCGGTACTTCTCTCCCGCCTCGTCAATAGCGGCGCTGGCGGCTTGATCAGCCTTTTCTAATAGCTCCTTTAGCGCGTGCCCTTCGGGGAGAAGCGGGCGGCTGTAGTCATCAAAGGGACCGAATTGTGGGGCCCCCGCGACTACTGGTCGTCCTTCGTGATCCCGTCCAACCATCACATGACTTCTGTTGGCGATCGCGTCGATACATTTAGTTGCACGGAGTACGTTATGGCTGAGCAGTCGATGCGCTGACTCCACTTGATCTACAAAAGCCTGTCTTCTGGTTTCCCTGAAAATGCGCAACGAGATGTACGCTGATGCGAATGAAACGCCCAGCGCCAACACGGCAACGATTATCCCGAGTTCGGCTAATTTCATGCGTCCGTCCCCACAGGGTTCCACAGAAGGGTGACCAAGAAACCTGCCATGCTTAGCGAATTCATGACCCAAAGGTGAGCGCCCACTCAAGGTCGTCAAGTTTGTCGAAGGGCCAACGAACGAGCTGTTTTGCGTCTGGATCGAAGTCGAAGGGATGGACCAGGTCGATCTGGTCGTACACAAGTGAAAGAGTCGACAACACTTTGGGGTCGGAAATCGTGACTCCCGACTCGTAGACACAGCGAAGCTTCTCTTTCGACATAACAAACGGCTTAGCAAACGTGATTCCTACCATCTAATCCACCATTGAGTCCCGGCAGCCGAGGCGCAACGATAAACTGTTATCAGTTGTAATAGACGACCATCCAGATCCACCAACTGACGAAGGGTCGTCTTCGCTTCCGCGTGATCCGACAGAACACACATGTTCAGGTTTGCGACAATGGTCACTAAGCTCTAACAGTCGCGGTAATGCACAGATTATTGATTCTCGTGATCCTAGTGATGTGTGGATGTGCAGGGGTTCACAAAAAGAGACTCCCCATAAACGTAGTCAACGTCGATACAGGGCAAACCGACCAAGCACTTGTGCGATATGGCGCAGAAGGTGGTGCCGCTTTCGCTTTCAGTCCGCGCACCAAGCGCCACATTTGCTCCCTCCCCCCCGCTCAAGGGATGCGACTGTTGGAACAGGCGCTCATGGCGGAAACCAAAGCAGATGTCGCCGAATCCGTCTCGGCAGAGACGAAGCTCAGCAGTAGTTCTGTCGAGACCATCGGAAAGCTCTACGAACAATCGGATCGGACTCTTTTCCTTCAGTTTGCGCTATATAATCTCTGCCAAGCGCATGCGAACGGTGAGTATGTCGGCAGATGCGACTACATCGCGCAAGAACACGCTCTCGCGGTAGCTCGTCTCAACGATGCCAACGCACACTACGCAGCGAATAGCACCGATGCGAACGCCAGGGCCGTTGTTCAGTCCTGGCAGCAGCAGACCAAGGCCCTAAGGGCGGAACACGAAACTTGTCTCAAGACGTGCGATAGTTTGATTCCATCGTCAACCACGCGCGACGCCGCCACACAAGCCCAGGCCAATCTTGAGGTTGAACAAGATAAACTTAAAACCTGCGATAACAAGCTTTCGAAGCTGTCTGAAAAGGTACCTGATTGCACCGGCAAGAAAGGAAACGAGTTAAAACAGTGCAAGGCCAAAGAAACCGCAGCGAAACAAGCTGTGGTCAACCAACAGAGTAGCTGCAACCAGATTCGTCAAAACGTGGCGCGTTTGCTGACCATCGCGAAAAAGTACTGGTCGAACGTCGAACAGGGCACGGAGGACTATGAGCGTTGCGCCAACACCCTCACGGGTGGGTACGACAAGCGCTTCAGTCACATCATTCAGGCCGTCGTCGACCTGCACGAGATCGATCGCGACAAGGCAAAATACGAAGCGGAGAAGGCCAAGAGCGACGCACTCAAAGCGAAAGCCGATGCGGCGAAGGCCAAGCCCAGCGAAGACGCCAAGAAGCTCAACGAGCTAAAGGCGTCAGCGCTTGAAAAAGCCATCCAATCGGCCTTTCCGAAACCCAAGGAATGTGATCCCAAGACTGACGCAAATAAGTGCAAAGGAGGTGGTCAATGAACCCCATTGTTTTTGCAGCTTCCGCGATGCTTTTTCTGCAAGGGTGCCAATCAACAACGCCACCTGATGCGCCTGACGCCTACCCCGTCATCCCTCCGGATTCGTCCGACGAGGAGCCAACGGTCGTTGTGAAGAAGCTCTCACTTGAAGCCACCAGAGCACCCGCGAGTGAGGGTGAAAAGACACCAGGGCTTTCGCTCGCCCCTCTCGCTAAAGTCCATTTCCTCCCAATAGGAGCGGGCTCGTGTCAGGTTTTGGAGTGTGTCGGTGAGGGCCCAATTCTCTTCGATTGCGGAAGCAGTGGCGGCGGACGACAAATGAACGACAACGCGCTTGCTGAATATGTACAAGATATCTTGGATCGGAGCGGGCATCCCCCCCGGGTGGTGATCAGTCACCCGGACGCAGATCATCTTTCGCTTGTCTTAACAGCCCTTGGCAACAACCAACCGTCTTCTGTCTGGTTGGGCGGATGCGAACCTGGCAAGGGAGGCTGCTATGAAGAGACCAAGCTAAAACCCTGGTTGGATGGTTTAGATGACAGTGTTGCCATTCACGATACGTTCAAAAAGGGATTTCACAACGCAGGTGCTCCGGTGCCAGAGCTATCTTGCGGCCTTGCACAATCCTACATCCTCACGGTTGGAAGTGGTAGCAGCGACAATTCGCGCTCACTCGTAGTCGCAGTGGCGGTCGGAAGTGTGAGCTTTGTGTTCACTGGTGATGCGGAAGGAACCACCGAAACGGATGCGGCGAAAAATATCCCACCTGCACTCGGAACGATCGAGTTTCTCACGAGTTCCCACCACGGAGCCACGACTCACGACAGCAATGGCAACGCCTGGGCGAATGCCACACAACCCTCAGCAGTGATAAGCACTGCCGGTACAAAGTACGGACATCCGCGATGCGACGCGATTTCGACGTACGAAGAGCACCTGGCACCCGCCGAGCCGCACAAAATGCAGTGCGGTTATCGAGAAGATCGCAAGACGAAGTATCGGGAGTCTGAGCGCTCGCTCGCGACCTACAGCACTCATTCATCAGGGGCGATTATCGTAACGGTGACTTCGGACGGCAATACCAGCGTCGAATGCGAACACGACCCATCCTGTAACATTCTTGCGGCAAATGCTCAGCGAGTGAATGTAAACACCGCCAATCAATCCACTCTGGAATCGTTGCCTCAGATCGGGCCTACTCGTGCGACAGCGATCATCGAGTACAGAAAGAACAATGGCCCTTTTCGTAATCTCGAAGATCTCGACAAGGTTTCTGGAATCGGTCCTGCGACTCTAGAAGCGATAAAAGAACTCGTTGAATTCTAGTAGTCGAAGGACCGTGCTCTAACTCCACTCTGACTCCACCTCGCGTGATCCCCCGTGATCATGCGTGATCGTGTGAGCGCATTACTCACAGAAAACTCGTAGTTTTCGCTTTGATCACAGGGCAACAGGAATATTGCCAGGTTGACGTCGTGGGTTCGAATCCCATCTCCCGCTCGAAGAAAAGCCTGGTTCTCTGAACCGGGCTTTTTCTTTTC